>BEWF01000321.1:0-132570 GCA_002583695.1 Pleurotus salmoneostramineus
GAGGGCGAGTAGCTACGCTGGACTTTCATTGGTCACATAAGAGTCGAAGTAGCTACACCCCTGGAGAGGGCAAGTAGCTACGTCGTACTTCATCAATTTCGAGGCTCCCAACATAGCTGTCATTACCATGCTGGATAGCTACTCTGCAAGCTTAACGTGAACAACAATGCATCATAGCTGGCCCTCTGTACAAGGCAGAGTAGCTACTCCGGGATTTCTCGAGCCCGGGAATCAGCTAGCTACTCTGATGATCACATCAAGTAGCTACTAGTGCTGTGGGACGGGATTCTCAGTTCTGGTGCTCATGCTGTGGGACGCTTCATCCATTCTTTTTTACTGAGTACCCTGACTTGACCCCAGTCAAGCACCCGTATTGATTCTATTTGATTACGCCGTGTACACCGCCTCGTAAGGATATTTCTGATCTTGACATTGATCTGCGATGCGTTTGGCTTATCTCTTTGACAGCGAACCTGATTCGACACCGTCGAAACCTCCTCCTCCCTCGCCACCTATCACCTCCTCGACCTCTGTAGAAAACAGCCCTCAAGCCACATCTTCGTCCAGCACATCCCAGCTCCCTTCACCTTCACCTACATCGATACCCTCTAGTGAAGCTAATCCTACTGCATCACATTCATTACCCCTCACAGCGTCATCAGCATCCTCCTCCGCTCTCTTAGCGAGTACAGGCCCAAGCTCTGATATTTTACCGAGCGGCCTAACCTCTGGCTCCCAACCAACACAATCCCAGGGCTCCCCGTCCGGTCTCGAGGACACAAATACTTCAACAAAGCCAAAAAAGAACACGCATCTCATCGCAATCATCGCCGGCGTTCTCGGCGGTCTAGCTCTCCTATCCGTTATACTCATCGGCTTATGGTTCACAAGATCTCGCCGTCGCCGCCGACAGCAACTGCACCGAGTCTCATTCACTCAACCGCCAAATCGGCGAACTCGCAATCTCTCAATCGGGTCTGCCTCTGTATCAAATCAAAGTAGTCTTCCAAACGACTCAACACAGCGTCTCACTGTCGTATCCGGAGTCACTCACGAAAAGCGTCCCTTCACGCCCACGACGACGTCGATGATATCGGTGTCGAGGCCCAGTGACATGCTGCGATCAACCGTCTCGGCGTCTGTATACTCCGATCCGCAGACTGAGGACGATGGTGTGGCCGAAGAGGTACGCGAGCTGAGGCACGAGCTATCGGTCCTTCGTCGAGAGCAACGGAGAATGAGAGACATCATCTACGAGCCCCCACCAGAATATCAGGGATAGCCCCTCCTTGAAAGGGAGGTTCGACAGGGCAGGTTGCGAACGGACAATGGACACCGACAGCCTCTCTCGTTTCTTGTGTTAGTTTGGGATTTTTGCGGACTCCGAAGCCGATACATGTACATTTTCCGTTCAAGATAGCAATAATATACATTGAGAAAGGGATGATGAAAAGCTTGAGAGGTTGCGTTTTTAACGAGGTGATAAAAGAGCTGAACGATAAGAGAGATCCGCAAAGGCAAGAAAGAGTAGTAGTCAGTGAGAGACAGATAAAAGTTGTAAGTATAAACCGATAACAATTGCGATGTCCACCGAAAGAAGAAGGCTCCTGGACGCGATACTAAGTAAAGAGGCAAAATTGAACGAGGATGCCCAATTTGGCAAGTAAGAGGGACGAACTTAGTGCAATATCGATCGCTTGAAGGTGAAGCTACGTAAAGTTTAGCAAGGCCAATGAAAGTTCCATGAGGAAATACGCACTTGAGGAAAGCCAAGTCCTTCTCTGCACTGACCGCCTCCACTTTGTCCAACTGGTTGGGGAGGTTCCCAAGGTCGTCTGTAGGGAAATACGATGTATCCGTGATCGACTGCAGGCGAGGAACGAATGGCGGTTCGATCATGCGTAGAGAATTCCAGTCCGCTCCGTAGAAGAAGTGATGTGCTTTGATTTGATTGATGTTCAGACGTTTCTCAGCCCAGTTCATGAGACTGACATGCCGATTAACATGAGGAAAGCAAGTATGTGGTAGACTGGGATAAACGTACCTTCTAATGAGATCCTCCCCTTCCCTCGAGATATACACCTCCTCAGGGAAGAACAGATAGTTCGGCCAATCAATAATTTTCTTGTAGGTGTCTCCAGGGTTATCCGAGCAGAACGGAGCGTAGCCAACGAGACATTCGAAGAAGATGGCACCAAGTGACCACCAGTCGCATTCCTTCCCATAACCCTTCATAAGGAAGACTTCGGGAGCGATCTATACCGGATGAAGGTTTAGTTTATATCAGGACACGGCCAAACCGGTGATTGCGAGTTCCATGATGAGATGAACGGCCTTAAACAAGTAGGATGAAAGGAGCACGTACATAGTCCGGTGTTCCGACTGTTGAGTAAGCCTGTCAAATCGCAATGGAATCCGAATATAGATGGTTCATTGATTCACATCAATGCCGACGAGAACGAAGATACAAAGGACGTACCAATTTCCGGCGGTTTGCTTTCCAAGTCGCGATTTGCTCCCTGCTCATGGTGAGATTGATTGCATTGACTTGCACACTATTGCGAGCGTTGTCACGATTCTTCTCTTGTTCCAGGAATCGTTTGTATACTTCACCATCAGAGGCTTTGTGTAACCCTGTGGATAGACCGAAGTCGGAGAGCTTGAGGTGACCATTCCGATCTATGAGGACGTTGTCCGGCTTGATGTCTCTTTTTCTCAAAGTCAGGGAAGATGGTAGTGTAGGGACAACGAAGTGACGAACCGATGTATGTAGCCAAGGTTGTGTACGGCCTCTATCGCAAGTATACATTCCGCCATGTAGAACCGAGTAACGTCTTCGGAGAAGACATCGTACTTCATCAACATCGTCATAAGATCGCCACCAGGGAGGAACTCCATGATGAGATACAAATAGAGAGGATCCTGGAATGAGTAGAAGAGCTGAACGACCCATGGGGAAGTAGACTCCGCAAGAACATCGCGTTCGGCGCGAACATGGGCAAGCTACAAAGGATTTCAGAGCACAGTTAAGCCCAAGGAAGTACAGAGACATACCTGATCTCGCTTCAACATCTCTGCCTTCTGCAAAGACTTCATAGCATACACCTTCCCTGTGTCCACCTTCTGCACCAGTCGCACCTAGCATTGCGGCGACGATAAGATCCATATCGCAAGGTACGAGACCAACGACCATCACGCACCTCACCAAACGCACCCTTCCCAATGACCTTTACTGTCTTGAAATCGCTGAGCTTGATCTTGGTCCTGCGTAGGCGTAGATGTTGGGATTCTGACTGACGGAACCGTCTAATCTCGCGATCCTTGGCATCCTTTGACATCGGCTGTGAGAGCTTGCTTGTCTCTAGTTCTATACGTCTATATGAGACGTGACGGATCCCCGTACGAAAAAAGAGAGAGTATGCATGCTGAGTTTTGTGTCACACTCCAAGGTGATGCCCACGACTCACCTAGCATTTCTCTCGATGGCTGCGTCGACAGCGACTCTATAATATGATTCGAGCTTAAGCTTCGCAGCAGTCGATCGTGCAACAGCATCAGAAGAAAAGCCTGAGGTGGACCGTTCAAAGTAAACGTAGTCGTCTGCTGGCTGCTGTTGCTGGAGGTTGTCCGGTATGGATACAGTGCCAAAATGCTGTTGCTGTTGATGGTGCATCGTGTGCGTCGAGCTGGACGGGCCAGGGGATGGTTGGCGGTACATCGTGGTGGTGGTTGATGAGAGTCAAGAAGGAAGGGGTGAATGCTGTCTCCGTCTCTTCTCTCCGTCCCTTCCTGTCTCACTGTGACCTGAACAATGAACAGGAGGGAAACAAGGGTTTTTTCTCGATGGTATTTTTTCTCGTTTATATATACCGAAAGGCGCAACGCGGTCGATGTGGTAACTATGCCAGAAGGCCTCAAGGCAACCCTCAATCATTGTCAGGGCGCTCGGCCATTACTCTGGGAAGACGTCGCAACTAATGGCTAGTTACTACTCATGACAATGGATATTATGATGGGTAGTCGTTTTTCCAGCATGGTACCATCTTGACCAGAGAAGCAGAGTCGAAAGAACACAGTGACGGGTCTTCGGAGTGGCTCCTATCTAGGCCCCTTCTCACGTGGAAGACTGCTGACTTCGAAGTCTGATTTGATTCACTCGACACCAGACCACCATGTCCGAACTCACCTTGGACAATCTCATCGACGATGGAAACTATCTCGGCTCTGAACGCGCCAGGCTCGAGAATAAAGTCATCCTGGATGAGCTCGAGCGCAAGAAGAAAGCAAGAAACCTTGCTGTACCAACAGACGATAACCGTGTCAAGGCTCGTTTGAGGGAAATTGGGGAGCCCATTACGTTGTTTGGAGAACGCGTGAGTCGCACTGGGACTTTAAGACACGAAATACCGTGACGAACGAAATTATAGGCAGCCGACAGACGTGATCGTCTGATATATGTCCTCTCTCAAATAACTGCCGCAAGAGGGGATGATGCAATGGCTGTCGACGATGAGTCTTCTGGAGAGAGCTCCGACGAGGTGAGTATCAGCCTCTGGCTATAACGGATGACTGGAATTATGTGTGCAGGAAGAAGAATTCTACACTCCTGGATCACTTGAGCTTCTCCAAGCTCGACGGCAGTTGGCCGAATACTCTCTACCCAGGTTGGATTTTCCTAGGGTGTGAATACCTTCAAAGGTGCTTACTACGTTTCTGCATTTGTGTCTCCCTTTTCAGAGCTCAAAAGCGCGTCGCCCAACAGCGGATAGACAGTAAAATGCCTCTAAAACGCATAATAGATATTCGGAAAAGAATATTTGCTGAAGTCAAGGTGCGCCGTCCCCTTGTCGCAGGCTGATATGACTGCTGAATACGACCAACGTGTCTCAGAAATTTTCAAACCTGGGATCCCAAATTGGAGACGAGCGACCCATATCCCAAGTGCGCTTTTCACCAAACAGTGAGATGCTCGCGACTGGTAGTTGGTCTGGAACGGTGAAACTCTGGAATGTCCCGTCTTGTCACAACACGAAAACATTTCGAGGTGAGTTATTCTCCTTGCGCCGACGTCAATTTCATTGAACCTACCACCAAGGTCACAGTGATCGCGTGGGTGGAGTAGCATGGCATCCACAGGCTACTCTCTCACAAAGCGCGGATGCCGTGAACCTTGTCAGCGGCGCTGGAGACTGTAACCTGCACTTTTGGTCTCTGAATAGGTCCGTGGTCCCTCCCTCTCTTAATTTGAATTCTCAATCCACTATTCACTCAGCGAAACCCCAATATCCACTTTAAAAGGTCACAAAGACCGCGTCTGCCGAGTGGCTTTCCACCCGTCAGGCGACTACGTCGGCAGTGCCAGTTTTGATACATCCTGGCGCCTTTGGGATACTGCTACGTCCAAGGAGATCTTGCTCCAAGAGGGCCATTCCAAGGAAGTTTACTCCGTAGAATTCCAAGACGATGGTGCTCTCGCCGCGTCGGGGTATGCTCCCACTAAATTGATCCACCATGTCTTTCTAAAGATCCTACAGGGGCCTTGACGCGATTGGTCGTGTGTGGGACCTTCGAACAGGCCGCACGGCAATGGTTCTCGACGGTCACGTCCAAGGCATATTCTCCATCGCTTTTTCGCCCATCGGGTTCGGATATTTTGGGCAGCCCGTCTAATACTCGCATGCTCAACACTCATTTATTCTAGGTACCAAATTGCCACCGGTGCTGGAGATGACACCATCAGAATATGGGACATGCGCTCGATCAGTGCGCTGTACACCATACCAGCTCACGTTTCGAACGTTTCTGACGTTCGGTTCTTCCACGGAGATGATATGTCTTTCAAGCCGACGGCTCCGGCAACGAAAGAGGTGGTCATGAATGGGACTGACGGAGGAGAGCCTGCGGCTGGTGAAGGTGAAGGTGATGATGACACGAGCGGTGACAAAACTAGAACGGTCGAAGACCAGCAGGAAGAATGGAAGTATCGTTCTGGATTATACTTCGCCAGCGCGGGCTACGATGGCTTCGTCAAGATATGGAGTGCCGATGATTGGCAGCTCCTGCGAACGCTGTCGACCGACGCTGGCAAGGTCATGTCAGTCGACCTCTCCCGCGATGCCAAACTCCTCGCATCGGGCACCTACAACAGGAACTTCCAACTCTTCGCCCCAGAAGATATCCCATGATCTGGATTTCTATATTTCAATCATATCTTTTGTTACGATCCAAATGTAATAAATAGAATGCATGAGCTTGATACAGTTGCCGATGGAAGTTTGTGAGTAATCGCATGCTATACAAAGGCTATGGATACAACGCGTCCGATGACCACACTGACAAGACTCAAATAAAGCCGTCGCGAACCTGATGGGATTGGGTTAGCTTGGGTGGTGTTTTGGAACGTGGATGGTGCAGACCTTCTGCATGAACCCAGATATCCGACCGATATCCGACATTGACGACTCGCTCTCCATCGCCACAACAAGATTATCCAGCACCTGCAACGACATATATATTCAGTGACAATAATGAGGAGTAAAGAGCAGGATCCTTACACCCTCGATCTTTTCAATGGGTATACTTGTGCACAAAGAAACGATCTTCTTGCACATGAACTCCTTCTCAGCACTAGCACCGTGAAGCCCATCTAGTCGTTCTTTCATCATCTCTTCAACTCTTGCTGTCCACATCTTGATACGTCTAAGACGGATCAAACTGGCGACCGAATCAGTCGTAGGAATGGGAGGTTCGGGGTCGACGTTAAATGATACATCCACGGTACTCCCAACCCCAATCATCGTCGTCGAGGGGCCACGATATTTAAACGCAGGTCCAGACGTCGGACCAGCGTCTTCACCAGACAGAATTGTGCGACCAGTCCAGTCAAAGTTGTCTTCATCCGCAATAGCTTTCTCAACGTTACGTATCCGTTGCGTCACCTGTGAGAGCTCCCCCAGGCGGTTTTGCCATTGCTGCATTTGCTTGCGTTGTTCTGAGAGTTCTCGTGTAGCGGCACGGAGGTGAACGGTGGTGACGTCTAGAGTGTCTTGCTTCGCCTTGATCTCGGATTGGAAATCACTACTAAGGTTCTGTATCATTGTCGTCATATCTGGTTGATTCGGTTAGGACATAATGGTCTTGTCGAGCGGAACTGAACCATACCCGCTATGACATCCCGACTCTTCTGTACAGGCGCAGAGGGTCCGGACCGAAGGGATCCCATGATGTCATCTATTCGAGGACCAGCGTTGAGTTCCTAGAGAATCGAGGATTAGCAATGAACAACTTATTTGAAGACAGACTTACCTCGGTCTCGACTCCAAAATCACCGGGCCGCAAACCCAGTTTATTCGCCAAAGTGCGATTCGCGCCGACATCCAAGAGGGTCCTTACGAGTCCACGGCTGCCCACTCTGGCCGCGATATTCAGCGCCGTGTCGCCGTGTTCGTCCTGCAGATCGACAAGTGTTCTGAAGTCTCCACTTTGATGGTTCGCTATCCAATAGAATATCTGGTCTATATAGTAACGAGCCGCAATGGCTCGACCTTTCACCCCAGCGACTGAGACAATATGATGGATGACTGATTTCTTGGACGAGTCTAATGTTCGGATGGAAGGGTGGAGTTCAGCAACAGTGCGGTCGAAAATCTGCTGATCGAAATTGTGCGTAGCAAGACAGGCACGTATGAGCGGTGTCTCCCCAAGATGATTCCCGCGATGAAGATCAGCCCCGGAAGAAACAAGCTTTTCAACGGTTTCGACACGCCCGAGGCTCGCGGCAAGGTGTAACGCCGTATGTCCTTGGTCATCCAGTATAACATCGATGTCCACACTCATTCCGGGGGTATCTGGCGTGACTAACTCCAGGAGACGCATGACCTCCGTTGGGTCGTCTTTGTGCAGCAATGAATTTATCACACCGCCTCGGCGAGTGTCTTTCAGCGGGGCGGTGTGATGCATATTTCGGGGTATGTATGGCTTAGTTGACATGCGCATGCCAAAGCTTGGTGGCGCCGGAGTGACCATTGGGATTTTGCCATTTGTAGACGGTGATGTGCCATTGATAGGTTGGGGTGTTGAGCGGGCCAACGGCGTTGAAGGGCGGTCTTGGATAGGAACTTGCCACGTCGTAGTTTGTGTTGGATGGGAAGAAGTGTCCTTTCGCGCGCGTTTCGTGGGAGAGGGACCGTCAGTGTCGACATTAGCGGGAGCCGAAGATGGCCGCGACGAGTCGGCCATGAGAAGGTCCTGTGGTGGGTCCAGGATGGGGGGTTGAGAAGCTGCCTTGAAGGGGACTGAGACCATATGATCCTTGTCCATATCTGCTTCGGACCAATTTCGCTTGAGAGCATTGGTTTGAGGGGTTGTCTCTACTGGTTGACTGACTCCCTGAAGAGGATATAATGTCTGGAACGAGCGCATTGCGTTGACGCCAGAAGTCGACGGCGTGAACAAGCCTTGTGCCCGTCCCTGGTTGAGCAGACGCAGAGCGGAGCCGGGCATGATTGGGGGCGGCGCCAGAGTGGAAGAAACATTGGAGAGATAGCTTCCTTGTGCACCAATGCCTGAGAAGGAGGACGAGGCGGACAGGGGTCTGGGAGACGCCGGGCCACTGCCGATTGTGAGGGCGTTGAGTGAATTGGTGCTTGGTGTGAAATCAAAGAGCGGCGCAAGCAGCGGGGCCACGCCGAACTGAGTCGCGATGTCCCGTCCCCGTTCCAGCGGAATCCTGGCATACTCGTGTCAGTCGCAGCCATAGCTTCGTGCATAAAGAAATGCGCGTACCAGGTGCCCTGGTACTTGCCATAGCCTCCTTGGACTATTTCGTGCTTGCCAGGCAGGATTTCCTTCTCGAGAATCTTCGTCCGACGCCCCTTGTCGACGCCCGCGACCTTGAGGATTTGCGTGGCATTCACGTAGGAATCATTGCGCCTTCGCATCACTGCAATGCCCCGGATCATGCATTCATAGACCTGACGTGACGCGACACGGTGAGCCCTAGGAGGTTTGCCTGGTCACTGCTGAGCGTGAACTCACCTGAACTGAGGAGTAGACCGCATTGTATATTTTGACGGGGGGTTGGTTGGGGATGCGCGAGCCCGACTGCATGGCCGTCAGGAGCTGGTCGCCGTCGTGGACAGCGAGGAAGTGGGAAGATAAGTATCGCAAACGGCACTAACGCGACCTATTGACACGCGTGGTGAATCACAGCCAATCACATTCATGCAATGGGCCACAGGGCCTTAGTTAAGCGCCCAGGTCCTTTACGCCAATTATGATGCAACTCCCTCTCTGCCTCATATCATGCATTCCAGCCTCTCAGAATCCCAGAGCGAGCTGCGGCCTCTGCTTTCCCCGTGCGTGCCATTGGAAACGCAGCTTACTCGAAACTTGCTGACAGCGAAACAGGGAGGAAATTGAGGCCACCCCCGTCTTCCCTGTTATCCATATGATTAGAGCCGTGCGTAGTCCACGACGCGTTGAATGCCTTGGTTTCTGACTCGTGCTATTCAATAGGATGTCATTGTGAGCCATGTCGTGCTGACAGAGTCGAGCCCAACTGATATGAAAGTTGTATGGCAATAGCATTTCATAGACACGCCGTTGACCTATGAAGCCGTGAGCTCCCAAAGATAGTGATGTTTCAACTTTTATTCTGACTTGTGTGACCAGTTAACCGCTCCAGACCTCACATATACCCTTATTCGTCCTTTGGTCGAGAAATATGTCGCTATCCAACGCGACGGAAACATGTCTGTCGTCTTCTGCTTCCTCCTCAACCGCGTCCACTTCATTCGAGATAAGAACCTTGCAACGGCTTCTGTCTCCAAATCAAGGGCAATACTCTGCGAGGTACTTGCCACTCATCATGCTCTCACCTGCTACCCACCAACAACGCCGATGCTAGATCCTTGCCATTCGAGTCTTCAGAGAGTTTGCCAACAACATGCTTCACCTTGTCCTCGCTTCAACCACGAGCTGGCCTGTATACTCAGGTGCTGAGCACGAGGTCATTGAGCGCCTGCGAGCTGAGCGGGAAGATGACTTGGAAGACAAAGTTGGAAACGCCATCGAATTAGCCATCATTGGCAAAGCGAGACGATTCATCAAGAGCTCATCATGTCAGAAAGTGATCGACGGGATCTGGTCGTGCGTTCTGTGATATAACAATACCATGCAAAAACTAAGGTTTTGTCAGTGGCAAGTGTGTGTATCAAGCTCAGAGCAGCCACTCTATCTTGTCAGACGTACGTCGTTTCCCCTCATCCAGGAGCGCGTCTCGCTCATCAACACGATCTCCAGACATACAAACGCACGCCAATCCACTTTTACGACCCTCACAAAGCTCCCCTACTCGATCATTACCGGTAGGTACCCTTCTTTCTGGGTAAACAAGTCACATTAACCAACCGTGAACAGTCTCAAAGTACCAGCGATCCGTTCAGTGCTTGAATACATGAAGTAATGTTCTTCATCCCATTCACTTCCCTTTCATTCCGGTCTAAAGGCAATCTTACAAAGTTTCCTCGGTCTTTTTGTTTTATTCGTGGTTGCCATCGAATTCAATGAACGAGATGCAATCAACTTCTCGGAGTTCATCTTCATGGTTTATGCACTTGGATTTACCTTGGAGAAGGTCGCCGCGATGCAGGAGCATGGACTCAAAGGTACGATGGTTCAAAGTGTCGCGATCCCACCAGTAGTACTCACCATACAAATAGTTTATTTCAAGGGCACATGGGTTTGTGATCCGATCTTTGCGGTTGCGCAATTAACTGACCGTTCAACAGAATGGCTTCGATCTTGCCTTCGGTATGTGCCTTATCTCACACAGAACGTCCACCCACTTATCTTTCATCTAGTGACAACCTTTTGGGTGTATGGATTCCTCCGACTATACGGCGTGTATCACGATGGTAAGCTCTTCCCATCTACCATTGCACGTAGCTAAATGAAAGATCACCTCAGTTTTGTGGGCCCGTACGTTGGGCATAGACTGCCTGGCCATCATCGCGTGTTTGATGTTTCCCAGGCAAGTCTTAACGTTCTTTCCCTCATAGCATAACCCTTCTGAACCGGTCGCTTAGATTGGCCTTCGTCACACTACGAGATAACTTGATGGTGCTGTCGCTACGCGCCATGATGGTCCAGTTCGTCATCTTGATGTGCATCGCCGCGTTCTGTTTCTGCGGGTTCTTGTATGCGTTGTGGACGTATGTGGTCTCTCTTATTACTGGCCTGGTTCGACCGCACATAGCTCATTGAACTTATAGGTTGAGCCGAAATCAAGCTCAGTATACTGTTGGGTGAGTATGTTTCATCTCACTCTACCCCGCCTCGATGTAATTAATATTGCATAGCAAAATCTCTTGGTGGATGCTTGATCTCTTCTTTGGGCTTGACGCCAGTGGGTTCGATAGAGCAAGTGAGCATTACGCCCGTCCCTTCTGGCGTGCATTAACTGAACTTTCCGCGCTAGCTACTTTCCATCCCGTCTTCGGACCTATTCTCATGATAACATATGCATGCCTAAGCAATACCTTACTTCTTACTGGTTAGTCGCCTGCTTCTCCATGTTACTCAACGCTGACAGCTTTCTTGTGCAGTTCTTGTATCTGTAAGTGCACGGTTGCTCTTACTCTTATGTACTGGCTTTACCATCACCGACAGATTCTATCTCATACATTTTCAACGATTAATGAAGACGCTGCGGCTGAGGTAAAAGAACAGATTGCGAAACTTATGCTCCTATCACTCGCTCACGCTCGCTGTCCATCTAGGCAATGTTCCGCAAAGCCGTCTCCACAATTGAAGGGTATGTCTGTTCTCCTACCTTGTGAATCTTCGTCAATCAATACCCTGTGTTAGAGTCAAAGCGGATTCTCTCTTCTCTTACCAACCACCCGTCAACCTGTTCGCCCTATTTGTCATGTTGCCCATGAGCTATATTTTGTCACCGCGCTGGTTTCATAAAGTGAACGTGTTCATGATTCGGTACGCTCATCCGCCATGGTGCTCCGCTCACTTTTGATTATCCCTATCCCTTTAAGCTTGACGAGTTTCCCTCTATTACTGCTAATTGCCCTCTACGAAAGACAAGCAAAGAGGAACCATACGATTGGCTTCTACGATACCTTCAGCGCCGTTGCAGAGAAAGTGATTGATACCCTGCCTCGGCAACTCAAGCGTATGAGTGAGTCACAACTTCGAGGATCTTAGCTGGCCGTAACTTATCCCTCTGGTCTCAAGGTATCTTCGACGGTTTCTCGGGGGCAGACTCTGATATCGACGCAGTGAGCTTTCCCTCCCCTTCTTTACACACCACGCGTCCCTTATGTGCATTACTTCGTCAAGATCTTCGAGCTCGCTGAGGAAGAAGAAAGCGCGCTGATCTCACAGGAGCAACCAACATCTCCCATAGTCGAAGTTCCCAGAGAACGTCGTATGTCAGTGAGCCGTCGTAAGACACGTCCATCAAGTCCACCGCCTGCGAATCGCCAGAACACCTCTGGGTTGCCAACGAGAGAAGGACCACGACCACGGATCGCCTCTCTCATCTCCGATGCAGTCACACATACAGCTAGTCCGCTTGCTCAAATATTCCAGCCTCTCATCGTGGACGATAGCATACCCGAGGAACCAGAAACGTCTGCTGCATCGAATTTCCAACCGTCACAGTCGATGCTACCCATACCGCCGATTAGTTATGGACCTGTTACGCGTCGAAGACGGTTATCCTCGGTCGCACCACGACCGTCAATGCAAGATGTCACGCAGACCGGTCCTACGCCCATAGGCATGCGCAAGTTTCCTAGCCCGACCGCTGAAACGGATCAGCCTTTCACGGAGAGTCCTAAGCAGTTTTCGACCACTGGTACCCCTGAGACCGCGACACAAGCACAGAGAGACGAAGAGGACGCTGGGGGTCAGACTCATTTGCTGAGACGATTATCTCAGATCGAGCAGAGGCAGGAGAAGATAGAAGGTTTACTCGCGCAGCTTGTAGCTGGTTTGAGCCAGCAAGGGGTGAAAACCAAAGAGTAGATTCATTCGTTCGTCTTAGTTGTATATTTGTACCTCCTATCTTCTCCCTCTCCTCCTAGAATGACTTAGATGGATTTATCAGGGGCTCGTTGTTGATCATCCGTCTGAACACCTCCAGAGATGCTGCTGGTTTGAATGAAGGCTATGTCAAGTCGTTAGTCGCAGATAGCGACGGCGAAGGTGAAAACTTACGATTTCGTGTCCGGCGTCATATATCACCCTAAGCTTCCCTAAGCAAATACAGCCAAGGAGGAAAGTTTTGGGGACTCACGCAAAAGTGAAGTTATCAACTTTCTGGGCAGCGCCGACCGTGACTCCATCGAAAGCCATGCTTGTCAAAGTCGAGTTCTTCAGTCTTTCACTGCCATACCAATCCATGGCGAGGGCGGAAGCATGGCCGCCCAGCCAATTGCAGCTACATAATATCGAGTCGTTGGATGGATCCGCTGGGGTATCATCTCAAGACTCACTTGATGTCTGCGTCCCCTGCCTAAATTGCAATTGAGCGTTTGCTCAAAATTAAGACAAAGGGCACGTCAGACTTACCCAAATCAGGATGTTAAGCCCGGAATCTGCAAGTGCGGAAAGTTGAGGGAGAACAGAACGAGCATCCTGCAAATGCGTTAGGCGCGACCATGAGCGGTTTCTCGTGATGCATAGGTTGGATGGGGCATGCACATCACCAGTTGAACGGAAGAGCAAGTCAACCTCGTCTGAACAGGATGAATAGTCTCCCTGAGCACCTATCTTGTTGAGGACGTCTGCAGATGCTAAGTATGTTGCGTAGTATTCGGATGGGAGGAAGCCTGGATCTCTCTGTCGAAGATCGTACTCATAGCGATCACCTACGGAGGGGTTCAACACTGTATAATTCTGAGAAACAGAGTAGGTAATTAGAAAGTGAGACAAGAGAGTCCAGCTGTAAGAGGATTGTAACTCACGCAGAACGTATCTGCAAAGTTACAGATACTATTCGAGGCGATCGAGGTTCCAGCATCAGAGCAGGCTTGAAGCTGCTCTTGACATCCACCAGGACCGTAGTAAGCGTTGTTGAGGGAGGATATTATTGCATCAGGTTGTAACTGGCCGTATCGGGGGGCGTTGGTAGCGAAATCAACGTAGGCTTTGTTCTGGAGTAACGGGTCAAACCAGCCACTGCAAAGGGTGAATGTTGAATAAGATGGAAGGAAGAGACAAAGACGAAGAATTCATTGAGAATTCACGCACTTATTTATCATCAAAACATCGACGTTGATCAAGATACCACCTGGTAATTGGCCAGCACGTATTTTGGCGTTCTGCTGGTTGAAATACGTCACGAAGGCGGGGCCATAATGGCCGCCGTAGCTCTCAGTAGCGAATATGAATCTAAATGCACGTTAGAAACTTGAACAGACGAGGTGGCAGCGAAATGGAGGGAGACGGACTGTCTAGTCTGGAATTTTGAAAATTCGGGGCTTTTGAAGAGGACTTGAAGAGCAGACCAGAACACGGGCGCTGCGGCCTCGGTGCTGTTTACGTTTATGTTCCCGTAGGAGAATCCACTTCCTATGGGTTGATCGATGTAGATCACTAGAGCGCCGAATGAGAAAGGAAGACTCGGACAGTTACGTTCAGGAGAGGACTTACTGTTACTGAGGTTGTTCCAACTACGGTGGGCGAGATGTCAGACTTGTAGAGGATTACCGAGATCGTTTGAAACGGACCTGTATGGATTCAACTCTGTTGTATTCCCTAGAGGGTCGCTAACCTGACACGGCCCATTCTCTGGGTAAAACCATTAGTGCCGTACTGGAGTAGTGCATATCAAGCAAACCTTGAAACAACCCGATCAAGGACGAGCATCCTGGGCCACCGTTAAGCCTGCAAGCTCTCGTCAAAGTCAGTTCAATTTCTGAGGGAAAAAGTGTCAATACCAAAGCGTCAACGGAGCGGTTTCTGGAGAGTTTCTCGCTTCAAAGAACCAGAACCACTAGGGCAAAGGGAGAGTCAGACAGTGTGCAGCATTTGAGTAGCATAACTTACCATCGATGTCTCGGCATCGACGTTGATGTAGCCAGACATCTGGTTGACACCTGGTGTTGTTTCGCATATCCCGGAATTGTTGACATAGCTGAGTGGCCCAGCCAGGTTTGGGGAAGAAAGAGGTACTTGCGTGTGCTTGAAGGCACTTGTAAGGAGGCAAGAGGAGATGCAACCGAGGCTGAGCAAAAGCTTGGAGTAGTTCCACATCGCAAGAACCATGGGATGTCGTGTCCATACAAGACAAGTCTGGCTTATATGTAAATAGAGAACCTTGCGGCGGGAGCCAACGGTGCGTTTCTATTCCGAATGTTGGAGCCTCGGTGAGTGGTCCTCGTGAAGCGAGTTAATCGCTGAGAACACGTTACTCCGAGAAGCTTGAAGGACGATTGGGGGAATGCTGTTATTGAGAAGCCCGAATAATAACAATCTAGCTTCAGAACAGCCTGAACCGAAGGAAGAAGGACGAACTCCAAATGATCGGAGCGCCTGTTACTCAGTTTTGTGGCGTTTGTGAGAACAACGACGACTCAGCGAACACGCCCATGGCTCCTGAAAACTTGTGATCTTGTTGTACCTGAGTGGGTACTGAGGGCGAGCAGCCAGAGTCGCCACTTATTAATCACAAGCTTTCGCGCTTCCATTTTGCTCCTTGTTCACGGACCCTGTCGAATCTCATGATTGCAGTAATCGTGCGTTACAAAAAACAAGTATAATGTCGACAGTTGACATTGAGGGCGACTTTCGAGTGCTCGCTACCGGAGGCAGCCCTATGCTCCCAACATAGGACGACGCTGCGACACATTGTCTTCATCTTCCATCATCGCTATACTCATCTTCATCTTCGCATCCTCGACCTCTTCATCGGCTATCGCGTCTCTGCACGCTGGGCAAGGGCTTACAGCCCCATCTGATGGACAATCTTGTCCTCGTATATCCGATGAGTTGAAGACCTTCTCTAAAACGTTCAAGTAAACGATTCCCTTCCCAACAGCACGCGTCATGTTTCTACGAAAAAACCGCAAGGGCTTCACTAGACAGCAGGGATCATGCCAGAGGTTGAGCGTGACTTTCTTCAGACGAGCAAACTGCCGTGAAGCGAGGAACTCGTCTAGGAACGTGACTGTATCCATGAACCATGCTTCGTCCCATGACCCAGATTCTAGCAGCAATTCCAAGGCCTCAACGCTGTCAGGGAGGGTGTGCAGCAACGCATGAAGCACAGACTGGTCCAGGTCGAGATTGAGTGTAAGCTTTGATAATCGGATCAACTTGCTGAAATCCACATCAACGCTGTAAAGGTCTAAGGCATGCGTCGTCAGCATACAGAGGGAGAGTTGGGGCACAGATAAAGTAGACGTACCCCATCGAAAATTGAAGATAATTTCTTCAATTGTTGATGAAAATCGCGCGAGAAAATGTGTCACAGAATTGGTCCAGTCCTCGCTGAATTCAAGCCTTTTGACAGCCAATGGGTGATTCAGAGATGCGAACCAGGAATCGGCAGCTTCACCGTCCATCCCGACAATGAGGGAATTGAGAGTGACAAGAGGCCCTATTTGTTGTCTCTGAGTTGCCGGTGTATGGTCGTCGAAGTAAATGCGACCGAGTTCTAACGTTGAAATTGCGCCATTGATGCTTGTTCCCATTAGGCTGATAAAACGCGCCAAATCATCGAAGTCCCATCCATCGAGTGTGACGTGCTTTAGGCGCGGCGAAGCGAGGACGTCTCGTAGGGCCTCCAGGAGGATAGGATCTACATCGAATAAAAAGCCACGCTCTGGTTCGCAGAGAAGCGAGAGTTCGACAAGATTAAAGAACGTCGGGATGATGATGGAAAGAAGTTGTTGCTCTTGTCGAGATGTTTCTGCACACGGATAGTCGTATCCAATTGATAGCTTCTGTATACAACCAGCTATATAAGGGTATTGTTGTAGTCTGGATTGAAGAAGGACAGTAAATGTGGAGGCCAGGGGGTCCAAATCTCGTATCAAAATGTGGAAATGACAAAACAGCCGTCTGTGGCATGTGGGTGTCCAAGCGCGGCAAACGAGAGCACATTGGCGCAAGTCGTCTGGGTCAGCTACGAAAGTGATGATTATGTCGATAATTTCTTGAGGAAGAGTCACAGCATGGGTGTTGACAACGTTGAACACCGAGACAGGCGCCTGACTCATCTCTACCTCCTATTTTCTTGTATCTCCTATTTCCTCTCTCTCTAGGACGTCCATGTTCCCCAGCGACATCCTGCGAATCATTTTTCTCTTCTCTATCAAGCATCAGAAGAGACTTGAACCTTCTCGCTCCGACCCACCATGGACACTTACTCAAGTTTGCCGCAAATGGAGGCTCACCGCACTAGAAACATCGGCTCTGTGGTGCCAGCTCTACATCTCAAACAGCCTATATCGTAAAACCAATATTCCTATCCATGTCTACAGAGCATGGATGGAAAGATCGGCCGTCCCACTTGACATATATTTGAATCTGGAGTTTCGCGACTTTCTCCCCGACTCCTTCAACAGGGTAGACAACTCTTCCAAGGCAGACGGACTTTACAACTTAGTCCACACCCACGTCGGCAAAATGCGGAGGCTGCGCGTTGGACTCCAGAAAGTTATCGACCCAGCTCGCTCTCTTGCGCTGCAGAATCTTGACTACCATTGTCACCCTCCTCTCCTCGAAGGCGCGACATCGTTGGAACATTTGGAAGTAGTCGATCCTGACCACTGTCTTCTCCCAGTTTCTGCCACAAACTTCCCTAAATTGACCAGCTTCATATTTGTGGGCGATGTTGATCGGATTCAACCACTGCCGTGGTACCAGTTGACGAATCTTGAGCTGTTAGGTGCCAATTGCTACGGCCACCGTGTTGATTTCCTGGACATACTTTCCCACTCGCCCGAACTCCGCATCTTCAAGTGCCGATTAGTTGATTCTTGTGAGACTGAGCATTGCGGGTACAAGGGCGGTCAAATTACGCTCAAGCACCTCACCAAATTGTACCTCCATGGCACCCCATCAGGGCTTATGCCTTTTCTCGACAGTCTGCGGACGCCTTCGTTGCAAACCTTTGGCATTGAAGCCAGCCTGTCCTCCGACCTTCAATATGCGACTTTCAAGGACACATTGTCGAGCTTCATGGCGAAGGAGGCACAGAAACTGACGCACTTTTACCTGCGCGGAAATGAATACTCAAACGACCAGCTCCTCGCATTGCTCCACGAGGTATCGGATACGCTTCGACGGTTCGAAGTGAATATCGAACCGTCATTCGGTGATGAAGTCTTGTCCGCGTTATCAGTTTCCGAAGACGGGACCACACTCTGTCCTCACTTGGAGTTTATCACACTCTCAAGTTGGACAGCGAAGACCACTCCTGGCCTCGTAGCATCCATGGCAGACTCACGTCTTCGATGGTCGTACCCTCTACGTGGAGTTTATATCAAGCTTTCACCAGCCGCCAAAGAGGATGACTACCACGATGATGAGGTGGGCTTGCTGCGACTACATGAAGAAGGGCGCCTGGAAATGACCGTTGGTAGGTAGGTAGTAACTCCAAGTTGGATCCCTTTTCGTAAACTTGTCATGTAGCACTTTGGGTTTCAAATCTAAATGCTTCACCAGTGACCGTTCAATCTCACAGGTATGGTAAATTAAGCTAGTCTATATCTCAAGAATTCTTTTCCGAGGGTCAACAAGGCTAGGCTTTGGCAATGCAATTCGCGGTCGAAGCTGGCGCTCCCTGATTGAGCCTCCTTATTTCCGTTATCACGTGACGGACGCGTCGATATTAAGCGCTGATTGGTATTTACCGGTTACCCCCCATGCCCCCGGGTGCAGCTAGAAGGACCAGGTTGACGGTGTGGACGGAGACAGGATGTGTCACGTTTCTGTCGAATTCCAGGACCTCCCTGTTCCATCCGTTTGCAACCGCCACAGCGCAAGCTGCAGCGTACCGGACGAGTCAACTATGAAAACCATCTTCTCGTTTAAAAAGCAAAATAGTGCGACAAACCGCGCCCAACGCTATGCAGTGAATGAGGAAACAGCCCGGCCTCGTATGGAAAATCACGCAGACTACTTACACGGAACGGTCGTCGTACGGGTTAGACGGCGATGGCACAGCACGAGACAGCTCCAAGCCGCCGCCAGACCACAGCGAAGGGAGAAAGCAGGGTCGCCCGATGGCTCGCTATAAATACCGCGTCTCTCTTTGCTTCCTCCGCATCCATGGAGCTCCCCACCGAAATCATACAACTTATCTTTCTCTTCTGTGTCGGGCCAGACAATGTGTATACACCTTCTCAATCCTCCCCACCATGGACGCTTGCTCAAGTTTGCCGCAAATGGAGGTTTATTGCGCTCGATGCATCCGCACTGTGGCGCAGACTCTACATTTCTGACCAAGTGGATCACCATGAAACCGACGCTCTCATCGATGTCTATGGAATGTGGATGGAAAGGTCATCAATCCTCTACATAACCTTGGGGGTGGATCCTGGTCTCTATGAACTCGAGTCATATCCCCAGAGGCTAGCAAAGCTTTACAAACTACTTCACGCCCACATCAGCAAGATAAATGTGCTGCGCTTTGAGCTCCGGGAGAGCTGGCAGGACGACCCTCGGTTTCTTCCCTATCATGCACTTCCCATACATTTTCCAGAAGGCGCAACTTCATTACAACACCTGGAGGTGGCCGGATTCCATGATTGTCTTTACGCCTTCAAGCCCACGACATTCTCCAACCTAAGAAGCTTTTTATTGGAGGGAGATCCCATTCGGCTTCATTATATGGGACTGCCGTGGCACCAGTTGACGACTCTCAAACTGCACGCGAAAAGTCGCAATGCTCACGCTATTGATTTCCTCGGTGTGCTTGCCCAAACACCAGCGCTCCGCCAATTTGAATGTCAATTCGCTGGTGGTCGCGATACACTGCATTGTGAATACGCGGATGGCAAGATTTTGCTCGAACATCTCACAGAATTGAACCTTCATGGGAGCCCATGCGGGCTGATATATTTCCTCAAATCCCTTCGGACGCCTTCGCTACGAGACCTTTCCATCTCGGCTGGATCGAACTCTGCCTTCGAAGCCTTCAAGGACACGTTGGCCAAGTTCATGGCGAAAGAGGCACGCCAGCTGGAGTACTTCTATTTACAAGGACCCGAATACTCAACCGACCAACTGCTTACATTGCTCGGAGAGGTCTCCGGTACCCTCCAGCAACTACAAGTGAAAATCAGACCCTCGCTTAACGATGATGTCTTGTCCGCCTTGACAGTCTCGGATGATGGGACAGCACTCTGTCCTCACCTAGAGTGTTTTACGCTCTTCGATTGGACTCCAGGGAGCTCTCCTGGCCTCGTAGCGTCCATGGTAGAATCACGCTGCCTCTGGTCATACCCTCTGCGCGCAGTATACATCGAAGTTTCACCAGACGTACCAGAAGATGACACCTATGATGATGAAGTGGGCTTGCTGCAGCTCTACGAAGACGGGCTTCTGCTTGAACTCGAAGTGACCACGGGTGATTCTTGTGTAGAGGCAGAGTAAAAATAATAACTTTTCGACGACAGCTGTAGAAGACATACACTTCTTTATTTATTTCACTTTATACGTTCGTACGTTACATTTTCGCAGAGAAATTCAGGCGCTACTTGACATGATTGAGAGTCACAATGCATAACGACGGAGGACTGCATCATCTCCCGCAATCCAGACTTCACCCTCGATGGTGCGGACGCACCTCACAGCGTCACAATCGACGCCGACCAGCTCCTTTGCAACACGGACTTGATTCGAGCCGAAAGATCCTGCAACGTAGGGAAGACCATCAGCAGTAGCGATGGCCAATCCAATTCCTAGATGCCGGCGGAGTTCAACTATAGTTGCGAGCATGAGAAACCAATGAAAACCTACCCGAGTTCATGTCCACGAAAGAAACATCCTCAACAGAAGACTCGTTCCTCTTGAACTTCACGAGAGGGACCGTTGAATTGGAAAGGGCCTGAGTGTCGTAGACACTAATAAGGCCTCGAGTAGATCCAGTCGCAAGCAGATTATATCGTGACGAATACGAAATTGACGATAGAGATGAAGGCGACCGAGATGATTGCATGACCGAACGTTTGGTTGAGAGATCGAAACACTCGATAGAGCCATTCTGCAGCGAGCAAAACACCAGCTTATCTCGGGTTTCCACCTCCCGTTCATCGTATTCAACCCCGTTCCCATTGGTTTCCACAGCGTCGCCAACAAACGCGGTCTGGCCTCGTTCACCCAAGCTCATACTGAGGATGGGACCTCGAACCGAAGAGAGGATCCGGATTTGCTCTCCACTTCCGACATCCCAAAGTCTGATTGTCCCATCCAAAGAGGAACTCAGGACGTTCCTTCCTCTCGCGATAATAGCGGTATCTGATATGGGCCGGGTGTGGCCACGGAGCGAACGTGCGGGGGTGATTCGATCAGGTGTCAATGAGGCTGTAGCACCAGTGTTCGGAGGCGGGTTATTCGCGGGCAGTATGTGGAGAATGAAGTCAGCTCCCCCAGAGAGTATAACTTTGGATGAGGGGAAGAAGCGAAGAGAAGTCACACTGCTGAGATGGACTTTGGCGGTTGCGTAAGGTTTAATAGTAACCTTTCGCTTCGTTTCATCGCCGTTTTCTTGTGCCGATGAAGCAATTGTTTGAGAAGGTGGAGAGATGGAGTATATTGCTACTGTTCCATCTAAGAACCCTGTTGTAACCTGTGATTTATCGGGTGATACGTCGAAGGTGACGATGCGTTGAGGCTAAGCGAATTATGAGTACAGCATCCATGCGAGCAGACTCCCGTGGCGTACGTTATCAATGTGAGACTTTTGGGGGTCTTCATATTCTTGGATCGGTAGTGAAAGAGGCGTGTTGACTATTGAGAGAGCAGGACAAGACGCGAGATAAGATGGGTTCTACTTTTGACCTGATCAGCAGCTCGGACAGTCTGAAACCGGATTAACTTACGCCTTCGGTGCTAGCTAGAGAGACCCCTTCTTGTCCAATGAATTTTACCTTTTCCCGGCGTGGGTCATCGTCGTCCAACTCGGCCTTCACTTTGCCATGAACCGAAGATGAGCCTTCTTTATAGCAAGAAAGCCAGAGCGAGTCATAGGGTACAGTTCCAGACTGTACATCTGATATTACAGACGTAAAATCGGGGCGTATCGTGACAATTGGGAGCGTAACTGAAGGATTCGAAGTGGCGGCCATGGTCGTTCCTGACTTAGCGCATCGACGCGTGGTGGCGTAGAAAAGGGGGGTTTCAGGGGCTGTGGTTGTTTAATGGTCGTTCTTCGTTCTTCGTTCTTCGTTTCCAACCACCATCGTAACTGAGCTTGACTCTGCGCCGCCTTCAGCCGCCACTCCTTCGGTTACAACATCTCCGAGACTTCATGTACTTCGATCAAATGGAACATTCCAAAATGGAGTGCTTACCCCAGATTTTATTGGATGAAAACGCCGTTGACTTTCTTTTAGGCTACCGAGTTTGAGTCCCACTGCCGAAAGAGATATATAATCGCCCAATGCTGGGGCCGACTCAAATTACCATATCCTCATTCATTGCACCACTCCGTTACCAATGATGTTCTCTCCCACCACATTGGTGGTATCCTGCCTCGGCGCGCTCGTACTAGCTCAGCATTCACAGCAAGTGCTTGCGAATACTGCTCATGACTTCGCATCCATCAAGTCTGTGAAAAACTCCGGAGTCTGCGAAACGACTCCCGGTGTCCAACAAATGTCTGGATACCTCAACGTTGACGCCAAGACGTCTCTGGTGCGATATTCTGTCTCGTCCCTATCGCCTCAAATGCTGAAATTTTATCTCATTAGTTCTTTTGGTTCTTCGAAGCTCGGGAGTCGCCCGATACAGCACCTTTGACGCTTTGGTATGTCTTCAGGCCGCGCACAGTGCTGGAACTGACGTCCTTCGGATCCTTCAGGATCAACGGTGGCCCAGGATGTTCATCGTTAATCGGAATGTTCCAAGGTTCTTATTTTCTTATCTCTCCTTTACATTCTATCCTGACAGCCTCATGCACAGAGAATGGGCCGTGCCAAGTCAACGATCCCACTGGCAAAGTATCGCAATTGAATCCATACAGGTTAGTCAGTCTCAGCTCTCATGGACTCCCCAGCGCTGAAGAAGTAGTATATCAGTTGGAACGCTATCAGCAATGGTAAGAGGCCAACGAACCATTCACTAAGATTGAACTGACCATTGCTTCTTTTTCGACACTAGTTGTGTACATCGATCAACCCGTCGGCGCAGGCTTTTCTTACGGCGACATCACTGTGAATTCCACAGAGAGTGCCGCCGCTGTCTTTTGGTCTGCGTTGCAAATTTTCTTCACGAGTCCCGAGTTTTCCAAATTCCAGACCAGGGAGTAAGAAATCCAAGCTGGTCTCTAATACCTTGGCTTATCCTTGCTCATATCTGCGCAGCTTCATTTTCGCTTCAGAAAGCTACGGTGGTCACTACGGTCCCGGATTCGTCTCTTACTTCAACAAACAGAATAGGAAAATCGACGAAGGTTCCTTGCTCGATGCCGTCAAAATCAACGTCAAGACTTTGATGATCAACAAGTGGGTCTCACCAATCTTGTATTTCCAATACCTCATACTCACTTGGGAAATAATCACATATAGCGGTCTCTACGACTTCTCCATCCAATACAAAGCGTACATTGATTTTGTGGCGGACGCTCCTCGCTTTGGCCAGCTCCAGACCAGAGAAGTAATCGACCAGATCAATAATACGTACTACGCACCTGGTGGGTGTAACGAGCAGATGCAAGCTTGCGTCCAGGCCGGAACGACCCCAGCCTCCAATGACATTTGCCGTTTCGCAGATTCATTCTGTGTAAGACAGTCATATCATCACGCCTCCACTCTTTCCGCTAAACTTACCTCCTTTTTACATCAGAACTACACAATCTATCAACCTGCTGTAGGCGACCGCTTCGAATACGACCTTCGCCAGAGGAAACCTGGCTTCATCCCATCCGAATACTACCTAGACTTTCTCAACTCACCTGAAATTCGCGAGAAACTTGAGATACCAACGGATGTGAAGTACAATGAATGTTCCAACGAAATTGACATGAATTTCCGCACGACGGGAGATGTGAGTAATGTCTCTCTGTATGATCCAACTTGATGATGATTGATTCCCTGCACAGGAAGCGAGATCGACTACACCGCTCCTAGCAGAACTCGCCAACACCGGAATGAATATACTCATATGGGTACGCACTCTTCCAACACACCTGATTCACTGTGGTCGCTCATTCGTGAACTCATGCACAGGCTGGCGATGCCGACATTGCGTAAAGCTCTCCATCATTCTTCCTGGACGATGTATGGTCTAACTCACCACGATTTTGCAGCTGTAACTGGGTGGGCGGACTGGAATGCATCCATGGCATGGATTGGTACGGCCAAGCAGACTTCAACAAGCTGATCCTGCAGGATCTCACCTTCGGCGGCGTCACGATTGGGGCCTCAGAGTCGCTTGACAATTTCACTTACGCGTGAGTTTATCTTAATGCCCTCTACGACGGCGTCAGGCGTGCTCAATCATGTCTAGAATCATCTATGATGCTGGACACGAAGTGGTGAGTAGCTTCTTTCGTTTGTTCCTCTAGACGGTGTTCTAATATCAGAGTTTAATTCTAGCCTTCGTATCAACCAGCTGTCGCTTTCGAGGTGTTCAGACAGATGATTGTAAACGGAACCTTACAGTCAAATTAGCCCCTCGTATCTAGTACAAGAATGCCCAAGTAACGCGTCGTCGACTAAGTGAATGAACACTCTGATTTGCACAAGTTGAAAAGGGGCACTAGTGCTCCTAGGCTAGTCAGTGATTTGGACTTTGATCGCGCCTTGGGATGGATCAGCAGCGACATGGAATGCTGAGACGGCGTCCTCGAGCTTGAAACGATGTGTGACGAGAGGCTTCAAGTTGATCAGGCCTCCACCAACGAGACGGATGGCTTTGGGGTACTGTGTGACGAGTACATTGGATGGGGTCGAGAGGGATTAAGGGGAGCTTACCTGGTTGGCGTAACGATACTGAAGGCTAACGTCGATTTCATTAGCACTTAGGTGCATGAAAGGGAACTAATGGAGTTTGTTGGCTTGAGTTTAGGCCGTCTTAACAGGAGGGAAGGGTACTGACCACTTGTTCATTCTTCCCGACACCAATGATGAACACCTTTCCTCCAAATTGAAGCGACTAAAAACTCTTGGTAAATCACCAGCCCGCCACCTCAAAATCGGCACAATCAACTCACATAAGCAGCAGTGTGAATACTACTCTCCACACCCGTACACTCCAAAGCCAACTTCAACGCCCCACCAGCAGCAGCTTTGATCTTCTCCGCTTGTTCCTTAGGCGACAACCCCCGTTCGATGAGGACAGTGTGTACACCCGGAACGAGGGATTTGGCGAAGTCCAGACGGGATTGGAAGAGATCTGTGATGACGATTGGCTCGGCACCGGCTGCACGGGCTGAGAGGAGGGTGACGAGACCGATGGGGCCTGCGCCGCTATGGGGTTTCAATTCGTTCAGTCAAGGAAGAGGTAAAGAGGATGGGCGGAGACGTACCAGATTAAGACGGGGTCGCCTAGTCTGAGGTCTGCTCGTTCGATTCCAGCTAAGGCTACAGCCAACGGTTCACAGAGAGCGCCTTCTTCGAAAGATACGTGATCGGGAAGACGGTGAAGCCATTGAGCTGGATGGAGGTGGTATCGGGTGAGTGTACCTAGATGCACGCAGGTCAAATCAAATGAACGGAATATTGGGTGGATGTATGAACGAACCGTGGAATGGAGGAGTGGAGAAGAAGACTACGTCAGGACAAGCATTGTACCTTCCGGTACGACAAGGGTCGCAAGATGGTTGTGAGCATGGAACGCCTGCTTCGATGGCTACACGGTCTCCAACTTTCCATTGCGTAACGCCTTCGCCGACTTCGATGACTTCACCAGCGGATTCATGGCCTGAACCACACTTGTCATAACATTCGTTAGTTAATATATTAAACTGGGATCCATTGAAGACAGCAAATGAACGTACCTCATCTCTCACAACCATAGAATCCCCAATCCGCCCGTGTTTCCAGAAATGGACGTCACTCCTACATGCCCCATCATTCGCGTCCCTCATTCTCAAATTCACGAAACCACAAACGAACTCACCCACAAATCCCCGTAGCTCGTACATGCAATAACACCTGTCCCACTCCGGGCTTCAACTTCGGTTTCTGTACCAAATGAATCTCATGGTTTGGATTGTAGAACGCCGCGATGTTCGCATCAGGCGCGGGTGTCTCGCCTTCACCGAGGACTCTAAAGTCGGGGTGATCAAGGATCTTGCGAGGATCGTATTGTTGGGTGAATGATTCTGATGACGACATCGATGACCGAGTCCTTCACGAAAAGAACAAGAGGTATAATAGTACGTGTATCTAAAAGATGAAGGGGGGATAAGTATCAAGAAACGATTCACCATACTGGAACGGAACATACCTTTTATCTTGCCCATTGTATCGCTTGGGAACGGGCCATACGTTCATAGCCAGGTCAAGATCAGAAGGCCCGCGATGAGGCCCAACGGCCCGGACACGGAAACGTCGACACGGGACGATTTCGCCTGTGCGCAACGAATCTACGATCCTTGGTGGCTGGGCCGCGGGGTTCTTGTGACAGTTCGCGGTGGTGACCTCAAAGCATAAGGGTGCGTAAAGCAAGAACGAATGTAGATGTAAATTCCAATAAATGCGAGGGATGGGTAGTGTACATGCAATGATGGGTGAAGGAAAGCAAGTGGATGCAAAACAACTTTCAAAAAATGATAGCAACATTGGGGGTCAAATCACACCAGACTAAGGCAACTCAACACGCAATCCCTCCACGGCGTGCCATCGACCTTGTTTGCGCTGGCCATCTGGTCCGTACTCGTACTCTCTGCAAAAGACCCGTCCGACGATAGTGCCAATGTTCTCGTTCTTTGGACTGGACTTTGGGTGAAGAGGGTAATTAGACGCTCGGATCGTAAGCGAGTTCGAGTGGTCGGTGACGGGTGATTTCGAGTAGTCAGCCGCAGGAGGTGGGTGAATAGGAATGCAGATGGTTGCGTCCTCGTCCTCGTCTTCAAGGGGATAACCCTTCTTTGGATGGGTGAAACGTGGGGTATGAGTGGGTACATTTTGGATCTCAGGAAAGGTGGGGCTGCGAGGTGCATGATAGGAGGAAGGGAGGCTCGTGAGGTATCTGCGGCGAGTGTCTGTAAGACGAATAGTGTCATCGTGTGATGATGAATGTGATGACTGGAGGTCGCGCTCGGAGAAAGTACTGGCCAGCGGAGTTGGCTCGACGACGCTGAAATCGCTGAGAGTAGGTGACGGAGACTCTTCGGAAGCAGTGTGACGCTGGACTTGGGTGGCTCGAGCGTATTCCGAGCGAGTGGGGACGGTAACCTTGATGGTTGGATTGGGGCACTGCGTGGTGTAATTGAAATAAGCTCAAAGTTGATTGCTACTATGACAGCATTAAGAAGCAAAGGAAATCAAGGCTCACTTGAGTCCTTCTTCTCAGCATCGAGCCAGTCCACTTTACACCGTCGAGATCACTGAACTCTGTCTTCACGCCGGCCAATGGACGTGCCAGGTGGTGGGACTATTGCGGCCGACGACGATTAGTTGAGCTGTGGGGAAGTGGCAGTACAGTCTCCTTACCTGGTCCATGAGCTGCTTGAGAGCCTCCGCCTCCTCAATCTTCTGCTCCTTCTCTATCTCAACCTGGCGCTGCTTCCGCACCAGCGACCGTGATGATTCCGAAACGACCAATGGGCGCGGGCGTCGAGTCGTCGACGATGCACCCGTTTCCGAGTCGCTTGCCGTGCTGTGCGTCGGTTGCATGATGATTTGTAGAACAATGGTGACGTCGATAAGGAAGAGAAGGTGGGGCTCAGCAAACAGGTTGCTTGTGATTGATGCAAGTTGAGGAAATTCGTGTAAAAGTGAAGATGCAAAGCAAGAAATCAAGAACGAAGATGGAAACTTTAAAGGGGGAGAAAACAAGAATGTGGTAGGAGGTGAAGAAACGAGGGGCAGAAATAAGTAGCAGGAGAACAGAGAATAGGAGTCTCGTGTGCCAGCCACCCCCACGTGACATCCCCCGCACTGTCGGGGTGTTTCCTTTCCTGGCAGCGCTTCCCATTCGTACACTAGAATCCCCTTCCATCACACACTATGGCCTGCTAGAATCCAGTATACACGACAAAAGCACGTATAAAATGGCCCTCGGTGGTGTTTCAAAGTTCCCATCTCACCAGACATGTCGATTTCCAAAAGCCTGATCACCGTACTCTTCTGCACTGTAGCATCTGTGGCGGCCGGATGCCATATGCATCAGCATGCCAACGCCCAAGATCTGCATACCCACGAGGCCGCCGAGCTTGATTCTAGGACGGATGGAGATCATCCTACCCAAGGGCTCTGCCCTAGCGACGCCGTTTCCTATATTTTACCCGTTCGTTCGAGATCTTGCATGAAAAGGAGATCACTTGCTGATTGACCTTTAGGCTGATCCCGCCAGGCATCTGGGATGCTGCCAACCACCCATGAAAGTGACTTGGCTTGATGAAGCAAACAAGATCGGACAGGCAAGTCTCAGGCTACAATCACTGTTCCTACTTACAACCTTCTTACAACCCACGTACAGTGCTGTGACGATGGTCAATTCTGGTCCGGAAATAAAGAAACCGGTGTAGGTGGATGCTGCGACAGCGATAAACATTGGTCGCAAGACGATATATCCGGCCTGGGTAGGTGCTGTGCCCCCTACCACGATTTTGCCGGAGATGCAGCCACTGGGAACGGCGCTTGCTGTCCCAATGGGTATCGTTGGTCCAAGGGTCGTTGCCAACGCGCCCCTCCTGCACAATTTCGCGTCCAACCGAGCGTAGAGTTGTAGCAAGAGTCTGCCTGAGCAACCCTGTAAAATAAACAAGTTTTGTCACAACTTTTGCCAGCAGAGCTGAACACGGCTCGGAAAAAAGCAACTCAAGGCTTGAGAGCAAAACGTGAGCCCTGCTTACATAAGCTGCAATCGTGGCAGGGAATGAGTTCAAAGTTTCGCAGCGACGTTTTCGTGTTCGAACATTTTCCGCTTTTCCCTTTTCCCTTCGACTCCCATCCTTTCTTTCTCTCTCCCCTCCACGACATCCTCTTTCTAAGGCCTCGCAATCATGTCAGTTGCGGGCAGCAGCAAAGCCCCGCAAGTGAGGAACAGGCAGCCAAAGTCTGCCCTGGGTGGCTCCAGCAATATTGACTACGAACAAGAGGACGAGCATGTTACTTCCATTTACCAGCGGGAGGTGCGTTTTGTACCGTGTACGAATATCTCACTTGCGCTGACGTGGCCTTGTGAGTCCAGGCAGACCGCAGTCACTTTGAACAGATTCTGTCATCTCAACAAGCCAGCGTCATCGTCGTCTCTGTATTGACCCTCGCCGCGTTCGCACTTCGTTTCTACAAAATCAATCATCCAGACCAGGTCGTGTACGTCTCTTCCCTTCTACGATCGTTTTCGAGGCTCCATTCTCATTACATCTTCTCTAGCTTCGATGAGGTTCACTTTGGCAAATTCACATCGTACTACCTCCGACGAGAATACTATTTCGACGTTCATCCTCCACTGGCAAAGATGCTTTTCGCATTGGCCGGGTGGTTCGTAGGGTTTGACGGCAACTTCCTTTTCGAGAACATTGGCGATAGCTACACGGCGAACCACGTCCCCTACGTTGGTTTACGCGCGCTCCCGGCTATTCTGGGTAGTTTGACGGTCCCTGTGGTGTACGCTATCATGAAGGAGAGTGGTTATTCCACCGTGGTTGCAGCATTTTCGGCCTTGTTGATTCTGTTTGGTACGCGTTCCTTATTGCTGCGCGATCGAAGGGCGTACCTTACTGACCGCATGGGTCTGTAGATAACGCTCATGTGACCCAGTCGCGACTCATTCTCCTCGACGCGACTCTCATATTCTTCATGTCATGCACGATTTACTCCTACGTCCGGTTCAAGAAGCTGCGATATCAGTGAGTGTCCCTCTTCCTCTGACATTCCGTCAAATCTGATAAAGCGATAGCGAATTTACTACGGATTGGTGGACTTGGTTGATTGCTACTGGTGTTTTCATGGCTTGTACATGGGCTTCCAAGGTTAACGGTATCCTCACTGTAGCCGCCATCGGCTGTGCTGTCCTCATCGACTTGTGGGATATCCTCGATCACCGCAAAGGCCACACCATGGAACATTTCGCGAAACATTTCTTTGCCCGTGCCGCTGGTTTGATCGTCGTTCCTCTCATCGTCTACCTCACAACCTTCTACGTTCACTTCACCATCCTCAACCATTCTGGCTCCGGCGATACCTTCATGAGCCCCGCTTTCCAAGAAACTTTGCTTGGTAATGAAATGCTGTTGAACAGTCAAGGTTCGTGTAAAATCCTCCTTCCCTTCAGCTGAGATGATGCTTACAATGGTGATGCAGAGATCCGCTATTATGATACCGTGTCGATCCGTCACAAGGATACCAAGGTCTACCTCCACTCCCATCCTGATAGATATCCCCTCAAATACGAAGATGGTCGTATCAGTAGTCAAGGACAACAAGTTACTGGATATGGACACAATGACACCAACAACCACTGGGTCATCGTTCCTACCAAGGCCCTCCCTGAAACCGGCCGCGGACGCATCGTTCGCCACAGCGATGTCATTCGTCTCCTTCACACCAACACGCAGACTTACCTCCTCACACACGACGTCGCGTCTCCGCTCATGCCTACTAACCAGGAGTTCACCACTTGGTCGAAGGATGATAACTCCCGATACAATGACACTTTGTTCTATATGAACCTCGCCGAAGGACATGATGGTCAATCGTTGAAGAGCAAGTCTGGACATTTCCGTTTGGTGCATGGGCCTACTAAAGTGTCGATGTGGACACATGGAAAGCCTCTCCCTGAATGGGCGTTCAAGCAGCAGGAAATCAACGGTAACAAGAACCCGACTGAGAAGAGTGCGATCTGGTATATTGATGAGGTTGTCGCTTCTGAAGGTAATGTTCTTCTCCTTCCCCATTGTGATCCTAGCACTCATCTTTGCATTTCTAGGCCCTGGCGATTTCGAGAGTACCGAAGAGGTTGTTGCTCCCAAACAACCCAAGTCAATGTTCTTCCTCAAGAAGTTCGCTGAACTGCAAATGCTCATGATGCAACACAACGCCGGTCTTACTGCGTCGCATCCTTATGCCTCTGGACCTATCAACTGGCCGTTCTTGATCAGTGGTATCAGTTTCTGGACGGAGAGCGAGCCGCAAAAGCAGATTTATTTGATTGGAAACTTGATTGGATGGTGGACGTGTGTTATTGCGCTGTCCAGTTATATTGGTATCATCGGTGCGGATTTGTTGGCTAGACGTCGGGATGTGTACCCTCTCAGTGATCGTAAGTCACTCTCAACTTGGTCGTTGCGTCAGAGCTAACTCATCGATCGTAATTTGTATAGCCGTCCGCAATCGTCTGTGGAACTCGTGTGGCTTCTTCCTCCTCATCTGGTCCGTTCACTACGCTCCGTTCTTCCTTATGAACCGTCAACTGTTCATCCACCACTACCTACCATCGCATCTGGCTTCCGCCCTCGTCGCCGGCGCCGTATTGAACTTTGTCCTCTCCGAGACTATCAACTACCCCGTTTCGATCGCTGGTCCCCAGACGAGAAGACGGCCTACACAGTTCGCGGACCTTGGCACGAAGGGACCTATCTTCGTTGCTGCATTCACTGTCTTGTTGTTTGCTATGTATGTGTACATTGCGCCCTTGACATACGGTACACCAGGGTGAGTTTCTTGCTACCATTATCGGTGCTGTTAATGAATGGGCTAACGATGTGGTCGATAACAGACTTACGGGAGATGAAGTCAACAGCAAGAGACTGCTGTCGTCGTGGACACTGCACTTCGCAGCTAAAAAGACGGCGGAAGTTATTTAGGGATATAGACCTAGTCGTAACGGGTCTTGGACTTCTAGTTTCCTGTATATATCGTAATGCTATCTTTCTCTGGACTGCCGCACGACTTGATTGAGGACTCCTCGTTACTTTCGTCCTTATTATGAGATTGATTTGACTTCGTGGCCAGTTGTGGCTAGCTTGGCCACACTTCAACTGATGAGCGCTAAATTTAGCAGTGGTTCTCTCAGTCCACTGTAGCAACGCTAACTGAGAGCTTCCCTCCTTCGACTCTCCCCATCATGTTCAACTCTCCCCGGCCAGCGCAACGATATGCGGGGGCTTCATCAAATAACTTCGGAGGCAGCTTTGTAGAGGATAACCCTCTGGCGACGTCAGTTTACGATGGTCTTGACCCATGGAGTGCTGCCCCGAGTCCTTCGCCTCCCCCGATGCCCTCAACCGCCTCGAACCCGGTGTTTAATTCAGTAATTGGTGGGTGTCCTGTGTTATCTTTTGTACGTTGGGGCTGATCTGAACTTGTTCGGGGTGGATAGCGGATGCAACTGTTCCGCCAGTGTATAATAAGGCGTTCTCTGCTATTGGGCCGAGTGGTTCTGGGGAGGTTTCGGTGAATGCGTTGTCGCGCGTTTTGATGACTTCTTCGCTGCCGGCAGCTACGATTGATAAGGTGAGTCTTGAAGCGTGCTGGAATGTCTATGCATTCTATGTTCAAGGACGGAAGCTTACCTGGGTTTGTGGTATAGATTGTCAATCTCGTTAGCTCGAAACCCCGAGTATCGAAGGAGGAGTTTTTCGTTGCGCTTGCGTTGGTTGCCTTAGCCCAGGCAGGAAAGGGTAAGCACTTCTGGACCTGAGTATATGCGTCATCCAATGACGAATCTAACTTCATTGTGGTTCTAGATGTCAGCATCGAACAAGTTGCATCTCTTTCATCACAGAACGAACTACCAGAACCGAAGCTTGACTTGGACTCGTTGAAACCTTCGACATCCACATTTGTTGCCCCCGTGCCGACGTACCATAGGCAGAATACGATTGATCCTTGGTCGACGGGCCCTGGCTCAAATCTCCGCTTTGGCGGCGCGACTGCTCCTGCTGCTGTCGTGCCAGGAGCTAATCCAGACGTGTTCGATACGACGAGAGGGAGCTTGGTTAATGGCGCACCGTCTAGTTTAGCTGGGACGGGACTCCCGAGAGAGTGGTGGAAGCGACAAGAGACCGTGCGGATTAGCATTTTGGGTCAACAAGGATTCATTTTGAATCGGTATACGGTATATGAGATCAGCACTGACGTGAGTGCAACCCTTTGTGCGTTCTATTCCTTGGTTATAGCTGATTGAATTGCGACTAGAGAGGTAGCCCTGTAACAAGAAGATACTCCGAGTTCGTGTTCTTGTGGGAGTGCCTGACGCGTCGATATCCTTTCCGCCTCTTCCCTGCTCTTCCACCTAAGCGAATAGGCCGTGAGTCATACTTCTCAAAGGTCTTGAGCTTCCTTCTCATTTTACCTTACTAGCCGATGAATACTTCCTTGAACAACGACGGTGCGCCAGCAGCCCCTCCCCCAGTGATTCGTGCCACTTACCTCCTTGTCTAGACGGGGGCTGACGCGAGCCCTGAATTTCGTCATGTGCGTCTATGATGCACTCGGAGTAGTCGTTGCGCTGTATATTGATTTTGCCATAGAAATCACCCTATCATCAAAGAGGACGGTGTCTTGTCCGTCTTTCTCACAGAACCGTCATTTGAGAGCTGGCGCAAGCATACAGCCGTCTCCCTTGATGAGGAGTCTGTCAGTAAGCGTGTCGATCGTGTTGAAGAGATGACCATCCCGAGCGACTTAGAGGACAAACTTACGTTCGTCCCTCGCCACCATGATATTCTTCCCAGTCACTAATCCTTGCTGTAGTATTGTCCGCAATAAGCTCCCTACATTAATTGAACAGTGGCAGAGGATATCCATCCTTGCTGAACGGATCATCAAGAGACGTGAAGCAGCAGCGGTACGAATCCCCTTTCTTCCTATTGGCATTGCCAGAGGAGACGCTCATGTTCTCGCGGATTCTTCCTTCGGCTTACCTCGTTTCTTGGATACCACCTTCGGCTCACCTCGTCTGGGTTCTTCCGCGTCACTGCCCTCCTCGACGGCTTCATCTCCTCAAATGAACGCTTCCTTCTTCGGCGGGTCGCCTCACATGGCAACATCTACCTATGGACCGCCTGGTGGCTTGAACCATTCAATGTATGGATCTATCTCGAACTCGGTCACTTCTAATTCGCAGAGTGATCTTTCGCGGTTGACAAACACACTGCGGGCTGTCACGGAAGTTATGGAACAGTCGTGGAGAGGAGAAGAGGACGAGCTCTCCTCTGGAGTGCGCCAGGGCCTGAATGAAGTTGCCTCGCATTGTGCAGTACAAGCAGATATTGCAGAGTCCCGGGTGAGGCTTTTGGCATGTGATCATTCTGGCCCATCTCATGGATTGGTTAGACGCGAGCCTTGTTTGATACCACCCTCGAATCACTCAAAGTATGCTACATATATCCCTCTCGATCCATATTGCGTATGCTGATACTCGGGCGGCCAGTCTCAGCGGGACCTTTACATTGCGATGCGGGACTTGTTCATCAGGCGCGATCGTTTGTCTATAGACCAGGTCGATCGGTTGAAGAAACGTGTAGAAACCACGTCTGTTAAGCTGGACGGCATTAAATCCGCGAAGAAAGAAGGATGGGAAGAGGAGGCGGACAAATTGGTCGTTTCAATCGAAAGGGACCAAGCTACTATCGCCACTCAACTGGCGAGGAGAGTCTTTGTCCGAGCATGGTAAGGACCTCGTCTATTCTTCTCGCTTGTCTCCGCGGCTGAGCTGATCCGGACTCCAACAGCATGTGGCATGAACTACGCGTCGTCTTCCACAACAGGGAACACACATTAGTTACCGCCGCAACTCAATCATTCGCCAGGGAAGAATTTGAGTTCTCGCAGCAGGTGGTGGGCAACTGGTCATCCCTGACAGAGGCCCTTGAGAATATGCCTTATGAATAAGAGCATGCCGCAGGTTATATGTTCCTTTACGATTATGTTACGACTGCAATATTACGGATTCTTTTTGTTAGTGTTCTCCCTCTCTCGGACTACACGCGATTTCCTGTTTTGGATGCCTCGACTCAAGTCACCTTGACGTTGCTTATCGAACACTTTCCCTCCTACATCCTCTTTTCAACGGCGGATTCTCCTGCAGTGCGCAATAGCCTCGGTCACGCATATCCCCCTCCTTCACTCTGGCAGCCTTCGCAACCTAGCCCAATGCGAACATGTTGGTTAAGCTGCCTGCCTTGGTTCTAAATCCCCGAAGCTGATATTTACTGATTGCATTTCTGCCTTCCCAGTTATATAGCTAGCTTCTTGTATACGGAAGTCAAGAAAAATGGCGCTTAGATAACGTGCTCTGTGCGACTTGTTTTTCTGGCCACATCCCTCCATTGAGCAGTGCTTGACAACGCTGTTCCACGTGCAAGGTTATGGCCTTCTATCGATACGTTCTCCCGCATGTGTTCGACATTCAATTATTCCCGTCTTGCGCTACCGCTTGAACGTAGCCGCGAACCCACGCCGCCGACTTCACCGAATCCCTCGCTTCGCGTCCATATGAGCGAGCGAACTTCCTCCAGCAACCTCCCTCGAATCTTTAGCCTACACGTACAATTGACCTCATGTTCTCGTTGACGTGGCGAATCAAAGGAGGTATGGACTTTTACAGGATGTCCTATGTTTGGCACTGATTAGGACATCCAGTATTCCTCTTTGAGGCTTCCTATTAGGTACTATCCTGGAAAGGTTGACTGCTTGACGACGAATCCAAGCTCACTGGAAGGACACTGTCCCTCATTAATTTCAGCGTTGAGACCGGTGAAGCAATACTTCTCGGTACTAGGTGCAGGTTGGTTTGATTGCCGAGCACCCTAATGCTTCGCCTCTGGCCGTTGCCAACGGTCACTGACAAGAATGGATTGAGTCAGGAACGCGATAAGAGTTCTTCACTCAAGCTAAGCATGATGCTCCTTCTGTCCTGCTCACTCTCCGAGGACGAGCTCAATGCATATCGTGTGGTAATCTTACCACTCTTCCCATTTCGGTCGTGTTCGCATATTATGTCCTCGTTTTGCATCGTCAAATGACGCGGCGAGTCGTGTGCTAACTTGCGGAACGCCTTGTATCGTATTGACCATGTTTCTCCGTATCCCTCCCCTCAGACACCCGCTTATCGACCCATATGCTGCCCTCTCTCACTTCATACTCTTGCGAACCACAAAGAATCCACATGTGCCGCGGAAAAATAACTTTCCATTCGATTCGAAAACCAAGTACCTACTCTAGACTCAAGCGACTCAAGAGAAGAGCTGTCGTATAAATGCGCGTCCCATCCAACCAACTTTTACCTCAGCGGACGCCCCAGCACGCCTTTCGCCTTCGAACGAGTCTTCAGAGATGTTCTTATTCGCCCTCTCCTCTGTACTACTCGCGCTCCGCGCGACATCGCTCTTCGCTACGGTCGCTGCTGCTCCGGTGAACGAGACTAACTTTGAGTCTTTGAGCCCTAAAGCTAGAAGCATCCTTGCTCGGGCCGCGCCCGCTGCGCCCCATTTCGTGATGTATTCCGATATGTGGGTTTCGGGACAAACACGGCCTCCAACGGCTGCACAACTCGCGGTACGTGATATCATTCTTTCAGTAATAAACCGAATCGGTCTCAACGTCTGTATTGTACTCTAGGGAACCAACGTCTTGTAAGCTTATACTACCTGCACTCAACCTACTCAATAGCTTACTTTACTATATGGCTGACCATATAGCATTTTGTCGTTCTTGTTAACCGTCGGTGCTTGGGATCAAGCTCAATCATGGCAATCTTTGTCTGCTTCAGACCGTAGCTCAATTAAAGCAGAATACGCCGCTGCTGGCATCAAGCTCATGGTCTCGGCCTTCGGTGCGACGGACGCTCCAACCTCCGCTAATCTCGACCCTGTGGCGACGGCCAATACCATGGCTGCTTGGGTCAAGCAATATAGCATAGATGGAATTGATGTTGACTACGAGGTAAGCTGATTCATATCTGAATTGGTTTGTTGTGTGTTCTTATCGGACGACTCAGGATTTTAATGCCATCAATGCCGGCGATGGTAAAGCTGAAGCATGGCTCACCAATTTCACTAAGCAACTCCGAGTTCAACTGCCTCAGAGCAACTACATCCTAACTCACGCCCGTGCGTCATTCATGTAACAAATCTTTATCCTTACCATACTCATATCTTCATTGACGGACAGCTGTCGCACCTTGGTGAGCTCCTCGTATTACGCTCATGGTTTCGCCGTTCATCTCGGCCACAGGTTTTCTCCGAACAAATTCGGAGGAGGAGCGTATCTGACGGTTCACAAGAACGTCGGTAGCATGATTGATTGGGTACGTCTATTGGACGACTCATGGAAAAATTGTCTGAAATATGTGTCAATTCTAGTACAACGTTCAAGTAAGTTCCAACCCAGCGATATGAGAAATTAGTTCACCTCGTTGATCGTACCATCGTTCGCGATAGTTCTACAACCGTCAGTGTGCTCATTCTTTTCAGACACTGCTTGGGCTGATATCATTTCTATTGATAGAGGGTGCAAGCGAATACACTACTTGCTCTGGTTTGCTTACCGCGTCATCGACCACATGGCCCAAGTCATCCGTCTTTGAGATCGCCGCTTCTGGTGTTCCGTTGTCAAAAATCGTGATCGGAAAACCCGCTGCAGCCGGAGACGCCAATAATGGTTTGATGTCCACTTCTACATTGGCATCGTGTCTCCAACAAGCAAAGAACCAAGGATGGAGTGAGTGGTTCGTTGATCAACTCCTTTTACCACTGACTGGTCCGGTTCAGATGGAGGCATTATGGTTTGGCAGGTGAGTCGAATCTTCAATTCATGGATACATTTTGGCTTACTACTCTACTCTCGCTTCAGTACCCCCATGCCAATACTGCGTGGTTCAAGGCCGTCAGGGCATCATCCTGGCCCTTCTAATTTATCTTCACCGACTCTAGATTATTCTGCGAGGCAATTTGCTTTGGAAAGATGAGGTTCGAAACGCTGTATTTGTACCACCCATCTAGAAACAAGTCATGAATTCCATGAAAATGAAATTGCACTCTTCCATGAAGTCAATGACACGGCGATTCCGAGTATGCAAGCTAGTGGTTCAACATTCAATGATTGCGGCTCAAAGATTCTCTCTATCCGGGGGGTCAAACATTTGGGTATTTCTGACATCCCGGGCCTCATTCTGCCGCAAGGCTATCAACCTTTTTGTGTGAAAAGGAAGCACATATCCCACGTCAACGCTGGTTCGAGGAGACCCTCCCGATATGGAACACATATCAGGACACAGCGTCATGGCTACCAGCCTCTACGCCCACCTTGTGACTTCATAAGTGCGTGGTACTAGGGTCCTATATAGGTTTTTCCAGCACCAAGAGTCAACAGGCTCGAGGTTTCTCCTCCCACAAATCAACTTCGTCTTTGTCGAAGCCAGCTCGAAGCCATACGATTGACTGTACTCCGAAGTTCTTTGCAGGACTGGGGGATGCTTCTGACTAGGAATAATCAACAACCATGTGCAGGGAGACACCTCTGCTAGGCGGCACCTGGTGAGTTAAAAGGCTCTCCTCCCATTAGAGAAACATAGGATCTCTATCGCGTCCTTCAATTATGGCCAACGTATCCTTGCGGCTTGCTTTCTTGGTGGCTCTTATCCTTACGCTTGCATCTGCTGTACCAGTCTTAAATGGAACAGAACACCTCAGTCCCATAGGGCGTAACGCCAGAGCTACGCCCAAAGCACCAGTGAGTAAGGATGCAAGTAGCTCAACGTTTCTCTCAGCTTTCCGTGCTTTTTTCAGCACTTCGTGATCTACAGCGATCGACCGACCAGCAACAAAGGCCCTCCTCCAGTCTCCGAAGTCAAGGTGAGTTCTCCCCTTTCAGTATAGGAGTACACCTGAACATCTCCTACTCACTAGGGGTTCAACGTTTTGTGAGTATCCCCACTCGACTTACCCGGTGTCTCATCCATCTTTGGCTCAGTGCTTTGTCATTCTTACTCGTCGACGGAGCTTTCGATAAGGCAAAAGAATGGACTACCCTGAAGCCCGCGGAAAGAGCTGCAGTTAAACGGGAATACGCCGCCGCTGGTGTGAAGCTCATCGTCTCGGTGTTTGGAGCCACCGATGCCCCTACGTCTAATAAGGCCGACCCTGTCAAAACGGCCAATGAAATGGCTGCGTGGGTTAAGAAATTCGATTTGGATGGCGTTGATGTTGATTATGAGGTTCTGTCCTCCGTTGCTTTGCGTTCTACGAGTCTGAACTCAAACAATTAATTCCCTGTGTTCTGTAGGACTTCGACGCGGTGAACGCTGGTGATGGTAGCGCGGAAGCATGGATCATCAGCTTTACTCGTCAGCTTCGCGTCAAGCTACCGCAGGGTCGGTTTATCCTTACCCATGCCCGTAAGTCCTCCATTTCGCGAGAAGAGTTTCTCTTATCGATTTGAATGTTACCAAGCTGTCGCACCATGGTTCGCTCGAGTTCCTCTCAATGTTGACAGCAGAGTAACCTAATGTCGGCTAATTTGACAGGTTTACTCCTGGACGTTTTGGAGGAGGAGCGTACCTCACGGTCCACCAAGAGGTAGGACATCTGATTGATTGGTATAATGTACAGGTAAGTGCTAGCCCGTGTTTTGCAGTGTATCGTCCCACTACAAGAGACTGATACCGGGACTCTTCCAGTTCTATAACCGTAAGTATTCCCTTTTTCGAAATAATAGAATGCCACTCAGCATATAGAGCACAGAGGGAACGGATGAGTACATAACCTGCGATGGCCTCCTCAATACCTCCTCCAGTACATGGCCCAAATCCGCCTTGTTCCAGATTGCGACCTCTGTTCCTTTATCAAAGCTAGTCATCGGGAAGCCCGCTACGGCGAACGACGCAAGTAATGGCTTTATGCAATCGGATACTCTTGCTACCTGTGTGGAGCAAGCAAAGCGTCGTGGATGGAGTGAGTGGCTTTTACAGTCGTTCATCGTATCTTTTCTCATTTGTGGCTGCTTTGTGGCTGCTTAGCCGCGGGTGTCATGGTGTGGGAGGTGAGGCCTCTGTTCCAGACGATTAGACCACAAGTAAAATACTGACTCTTATGTCCAGTTTCCCAGTGCAGCTGCATCGTGGATTCAGAGTGTCAGATCAAAGGCATTTCCGATCAACTGAGGGGCAACGATGTACCCCTGGGCCAGAGTCAGAGCCTCCTAAGTAGTTCTGAAACGGTCCTTGTTCTTTCCCAACAGCCATGTCTCCAGCCCAACATGTTTTGTCGACCTCCGAGCTTTTACACTGCATCATTCTTCATTCAGATAAAGGTGACAATATACGCTCAAATCTTACTGTATGCAAATCTTGGGCTAGCCACGTCCTGGATGTTGAATGGTATGAGGTTGACGACTTGAAAAGGCTGTTTCGCCTGCTCTCACCTATGCAGGTTGCTAGGAAAAGTCGGAATATGGTTAGTTTACAGCTTTTTACAGCTTTACTCGCTCTTCTCAACACTTGTGATAGAGATTCCAGCGTTTATTGACACCTGGCGACTGGGAAACCTTTGACAAGTATGCTGTCAGGGTGAAGTCCCTGAAGCTCCTCCCTTGCGTTGAGGACCTGTCCAATGTCTTCACTGCGGTGTCGATGAACCGGATACGCCATGAGCTACTGCCGAACTTGCGGTCCATAACATGCCACCTCGACGATACCAGCATCCTCAATCTATTTTTGCACTCGAACGTCACGACTCTGCAGCTCGTCAACCTCAGTGTATTGGAGTCAATCGCCATGATATGCCCCTACTTGCCCGTGAAGGTCCCAAAGCTTCAAGAGCTGTCCATCAGCAGCTCTATCGCCTTAAGCGGTTCCAGCAATAAACACATATCGGCATCTGTAGCATCTCTCGTCCATCTGAAATCCATAACCCTACCATCAACTTGGTATACACCAACTCTCACTCGATCACTGTCTACGCTCCAAGAACTCTCAACGATTAGTTCTCCAAGGGCCTCCTTCGGATCGTTTACCACCTTCTTTGATGAATCCGAGGCCGGGAATGACCAACGTTGCTTCCCATCCCTTACTAGCTTGACTCTCACCATTCCCTTCGCCCATGCTACGGCATGCCTGACTGGCAAATTATGGCCCGCTTCCTTGAAACAACTCACTTTGTTTTCCAGCGAAGTCGAATCCCTCGAATCATCTACAACACTCATCATAGCCATTTCCAATGTCTGCCCATGCGTGGAGGAGTTGACCCTCGAGGCCCGTAAGATGAAGACGGAGTCGACCATGAAAATGCACGATTTGGAGGCCGTTTTATCTTGTCAGTCTCTGAAATCGTTGCGTGTGGATTACTCCTGTCCGACTTCATTGACCTCGTCCGACATATTGCGTACCCTTGACGCTCTTCCATGCCTCTCCAAACTTTACCTCAATCAGAACGCCTCCTTCCCTAACCTCCATATATCTTGTCTGTCTGCCATAGCCAGACAATACCCATCCAGACTTGACGAACTAGGTCTTTCCTTTGATTGTTCTTCGGGTCGACTACCCAAATATGACGAGGAACTCTGCTTGACCCACCTCCAAAGGCTCTCAGTTGGGTCTTCGCGTCTGGGTTGGCAAAGCGACCCTATTCAAGTCGCGACCTACCTGTCACGGGTGCTACAAGGGACGTGTGTCGTCACCCATGGGACAGAGTCTGGAACCGGACCCTCTCGAGAAGGCTGGGGACTCGTAACTTCCGTCGTCCCCGCGTTGGCAAATGCTCTCCACGATGGTGAACGGCGAGCCAACAAGAGGTTGTAAGTGGCCCATCAAAGTCTCGTAGCAAGGCTTCCTGATGAATGTAGAGGTCGAGTACTTTGACAACGAATACAAATTTCAACTTTTACGTACAAAGGTCCGGGTGTACAAAAACACATACTATTTAATCGATCACGACATTTGAAAGCTTGAAGGTGTCCACTGATACCGACAGTTTCTTCCATCGATATCAAAGAACTACGGTAGGTGTCCGAAGAGAAGAGAGAAGATAATTGGGAGCATATGGATATGGGAAAGGTCCAAGGCGGGATTACCAATTAATGTAAGAAAATGTTCTAGAGTATGGCACAGCCATGGGAAAAGACAGACGTGAGTTTCGGCGCGGAATAAATCAAAGGAGGGAAGGAAGGGGTGAGGGGGAGGGTTCACTTACCACGATCGATGCTGGCGATTCGGTATTCTCGGCATTGAAAGCGTCGATATCACCGGTGAAGAACAGTTCATTCGAATCGCTGTTGTAAGCGATGTGAGTGAGTGGTTTCGAGCCGTCGGGATTGGATAGTTGCGCTATACATCCCGAGTGATGGGGATCAGCCGAGGGTGCAGGTGTGCGGAGGCATTGTTTTGGTTTGTGGGCTTACCCGTGAGTTCTTTCGTGCGGCGGTCAAAAGACCAAATAGTTGGCTGTGCATCTCCGTCAACGTTCGTCAACTCGATGGTACTGAGGACATTCGGAACGGATGGAAGCTTCAGTTTAAATTTTCGGTGAGAGACATACGACTTACCTGGACAAATCAACATTAATCTCATCCGTTCCAGAGGCACCGACAAACACCTTCGGATGCAAACCCGAATTCTGTGGGAAGCAACAGACGGTGTGGGGAAAGAAGGATGCCAACGCGATCAACGGATGTTAGCAGGGTGGAAGCATCCCGGAGAGAGATCAATCATGAGTTGTGTTGTTCCATTGTGTTGGAAAAAATGGATGAATAAGGCCTTACAGTAGAAGTGATGGCGAAAGGGATCTTGTTCGAGGGAATCGTAAATTCAACATGAACGTCTTCTCCATTTCCGACATTCAACCCGCCACTGTCAAGAAGTTGATCGACAAGACCTCGCGACACATGGCGTGACGAACGTACATGGGATCGCTTGAAGATGGTCGTCCGACGAACCCCAACCTTTTGTCTGCGACATCTCGGACCTCCAAACGGCCGGAAAAGCTGCAGCGATATCAGAAATGGAGGACAGTGTGTAATGAGAGGGCGAAGGCATACGTTTTCGGCACTGAGGGAGATGGCGATGGGCTTGGGGCATGTCGTCCATCTGGGCTCCAAGATATTCACCACTGAGGAGGGATTGCGACTCCGGAGGGGGGACTCACTGAGAACGCGTGTTGGTTTATTTTGAACTTCTAGTATGTGAGCATAGCCTGGCAAGACGCGTTTAAAGGTCGGGGGCAAGGGAGGAAGACCGCGAGCTAAACGTTGAGCATTCGAGCTAGGAAGGGGAGCAGGTAGAGCCAGTGCCAGAGATATTAGAGAAAGACATTCAAAGACGATGGTCCAGTTCAGAAACATCGTGAAAGTCGTAAAAAGTCGTGGCCACGGAGAGCCCGAAAGCGAAGAACGAGCGAGAGGTCCAGCACAAAAAAGAGCTGAAACCTTCGTTGAAGGGCTTATAAGAAGAAGACGCAAACGGGGCATGCTTCTAGTTCGGCCTGAATATTCAGATATGATGGGAGGTAAGGTACGGTTTTAGGAACACAGGACGGTTTGAAATCACCGTTCTTTTGGCGTTCGTAAGAAGTGACGCGCTGGGTGACAGGCCTAGATAATCAGCCACTCTGTATCCTAAATCTGAAGGTTGCCTGCAGGGTACACAGACGAAGTGAAATACTGATTTCCCGAGCTCATGCCCGATATCGCAAGCATCGACGAAGGCGTGCTGAAGAACTTCTTTCGAGTACATCGAGATGGATGAGGTAAGGGGGAAATGAGATTGCCTTCGATAGCGGACAAGACGTCCCGACCATCCAATCACCATTGCTATATAAATTGGTGCCATAGCCAAAATATATCGCCCATGGCCTCAATGCCCTCCGCGTTTTCGGACGTGCACGCGGCACGGATATTGGGCTACTCTTTTGGGCCCGAAGTGGTCATCATTGCCCTCGTGCGCGCAGCACGTTGCTGCATGGGAAATGCGTCAAGCCGACCTCAAAGTGGATAGAACCTGAAGGCCTGACGGAGCAAGCAGTCGTGTGCACCGAGCCGATATGAATTTCCTGATGTTTTCTGACATTGAGGCGTAAAACGAGCTGCAGCGTGTCCGGGGACGAGGCGGACGCTGTTGTTTTCGTTGATGATGGTGGTGGGAAGAGAGAGCGAAGTAAAGGGCTCGACGCTGACCCCAGGTAACGTGGCCCCAACTTACAGGGATTCTCGATCATACTTAAAGCTCATTCTCCCCAACTAAAACCTGGTTTCACTCTTTCTTTTTCACTTTCCTCCACCACCGTCACCATGAAAATTAGCCAGAAGATACAACAGTCGGCCAAGGAAGACAGAATATGGTGGTCTTTTGAGTATTTTCCACCAAGAACGGCCCAGGTAAAGTGTCAGCTTGATGCAATGTTCGAATTGTGCTTATGAGAAAAATCACCAAAGGGTCTACAAAACCTACTGGATCGCATTGAGCGTATGCGAGCTCTTGGACCTGAATTTGTTGATATAACATGGTGCGTTGCAATGAATGTGTTTTGCTGAGATACTGAGTAACCCCGTGTAACAGGAACGCTGGAGGCAGAACCTCCGACCTCACTTCGGAGATGGTCAAAATATGCCAGACATTCATCGGTGTCGAGACGTGCATGCACCTTACATGCACGAATATGCCCAGAGAAAAGGTCGACATCGCTCTCAGGGTACGTCTTTACCTTTCCTTGCCCCTGTCTATCCCCATGTGGACTCGGTAACTTCGCCAGGAAGCCAAACAACATGGATGCCGCAATATTCTAGCTCTGCGAGGGGACCCGCCGCAGGGAAAAGACGAGTGGGAGGCAGTAGAAGGTGGCTTCGTGCACGGAGTTGACCTCGTCCGCCATATACGGCACCATTACGACGACTACTTCGACATTGCCATCGCTGGGTTTCCTCAGCACATCCTTCTTCCTCCAGATGAACTCGAATTCGAAATGAAATGTTTGAAGGAGAAAGTTGACGCTGGCGTCGATATCATCTTCACCCAGATGTTCTATGACGTCGAGATCTTCATTAAATGGGTGAAAGCTGTCCGCGCCATAGGTATCACGATTCCAATCGTCCCTGGCATAGCGCCTATTCAAACGTGGAACGGGTTCACGCGGTCGACTGCTCTGTCCAAGACCATCATCCCTCAACACCTGCTCGATGCTTTTGAACCTTACAAGAACGATGACGAGAAAGTCAGAGAACTCGGCACGCGTCTAATCTCGGACATGTGCAAGCAAATCCTCGCTGCCGATATTGGGATTCGTGGGCTTCATTTCTATACCATGAACCTGGAAAAAGGGACGAAGATGCTGTTAGAAGAGTTGAACCTGGTTCCTCGCGTCGAGACCGTGAAACCCCTTCCCTGGAGACAAGTACGTGTTCTCATGCAGCTCTCATATGTCGCCGTCCTAAGTGTTGCACTCTCCTAGTCCCTCACCCCCAGCAGACGTCAAGAAACCATCAGACCCATCTTCTGGGCAAACCGCGCCAAATCATACATTGCACGCACTGAGAACTGGGATGAGTACCCCAACGGTCGTTTCGGTGACTCTCGCAGTCCCGCCTACGGTGAACTCGATGGTTACGGTATCTCACTGAAACAAACGGTATGTCCCTCCCCATCGCCCTAACCCACTTCGGAGCTAATTCCATTCCCTTTTATCAGAAAGAGGACGCGCTCAAGCTCTGGGGCCAACCTTCCAGCTTCTCTGACATCTCCGCCTTGTTCGCTCGTTTCTGTACCGGGAAACTTTTGGCCCTTCCTTGGTCAGACCAACCTGCCGCTGGTGAAACATCCACAATTGCTCCTCAACTGGCCAAGTTGAACGAACTCGGGTTCTTGACTATCAACTCACAGCCTGCGGTTAACGGTGTGCGAAGTGATGACAAGATTCACGGATGGGGTCCCAGCCATGGATATGTCTACCAGAAGGTCAGTAACACGTACCTTTCATTCTGAGACGACAGGGATTCTTACCTGATGATGGCGGGCAGGCATACCTCGAATTCTTCGTCAACCCCGAGCTACTCGAAATTCTCGTTTCCCAAATAGAACGCGACAATAGTAGTATTACTTACCACGTCATCAACAAACAAGGAGAGCTCCGAACGAACACCACCTCGGACGGTCCCAACGCCGTGACATGGGGGGTTTTCCCGGGCAAAGAGATCGTGCAACCCACAATTGTTGAAGCCGTGAGCTTCATGGCGTGGAAGGTCGGTCTTTTCCTCCCTTCCTCATCAGTTGCGTTTGAAACTCATCTTCGCGTTCTTCGTCTTTACTAGGATGAGGCTTATGAGCTCGGACGACAATGGGCTCAACTCTACGAACCCTCGTCTGTGCCACACAAGGTCATCACCGACGTCATGGATACCTTCCTCCTCGTGAACGTCGTCCACAACAATTTCCAAGACCCGGAAGCGATCTTCAAGCCATTTTACCTAGCTGGCGCGGAGTACGCTGCTAGCAAGGCCTCATCTGTCTAATTCTCCACCCATCCGGTCACCTTGCATCTTTGTCGATCTACCAAGTCTCCGTAGGACTCTTCCCTTCTCGTGGTCTCTCGCCTCCCATTCGCACCTCATTCATTGTAAAATACTCACATTGCATACCGGGTTCAACCCCCGTTTTCTCTTCTCTTCGCCACATCTCGTATAGATCTACCTAGCAATACCATAAATCAAATCCCATACCGTTACCGTATACACAAAGCGCATCCAACTGCATATATATCGTTCCAATTGTAGAGACTGATTGATTTGGACAACATTCCTAAATACTACAAAGGAGATAACGTATTTCCAATCGGCACGTACGATAAAAGATGAAGAAGGGAAGTGATACAATCGAGTCCGTGGAGTGAGAGAGAGAGGTAGATGAAGACGACGCGGAAAGCAACTAAGAGAAGCGAATTGTGATACAGTAGTAGGAGTGACGCAATAGGGAGCCGCTACAGTAGGTCAGAGAAAAAGAAATCGGTATTCGTGGGTGGAGGTCCAGCGGATAGACCACTAGGAATCTCAACACCATCGCCCGTCAAGTCTGTAGTGAAAACCACATTGTCAGCGCGGGTACAATAGAACAAGACGGGGAAGGAGCAACACATACCCAGCAACTTGATCTTCAACCCAATTTCCGTCAAGGCTTGTACAAACCCAGCTGTTTCTTTCGACGCCACATGCCCGCCATCTCTCCTCAACATGTTCAACCCATCCGTCCAATCTGCCCACCGTGAAGGGTCGGGCGCTATCAGATCAGCTAACGACCCTTCATGTGCACTGATCAGTGAGAACGACAGTGGTGAAGCGACGAGGGAGGTCGGTGGTGGAAGGTCATTATGGCTGCCGCTAAGCAGGACGTTCGGAGGGGCAGGACATGTACCCGTTGCAATCTCGCTAATCTGTGAGACATCTAGTCGTTCGGGGAGGTCTTCTAGTCCATTACGAACAGGAAATTTAACAGCGCTATCCACGTAATGGATGTACTTCAAACCGTTGTCCTGTTGAGTGGAGCGAGTCAGCAAGGGAGAGTATGATGGATACTTGAAAAAAGGAAGCTCACCAGTCTCATGAAGCGCCACGGTCTGGAGGGTCTTCGAGCAGGTTCCCGAGAACCTATTGCAGACTGCGGAAGGGCGTTGACGAACCAGCCACCCTGGAGTAAACACTGAACCCGCTGTTGTCTGACAAACTCATACGATTCCTTATACAACTTCGCCCTCAAGTTTCTAGAATAAATGCCACGACCACCGTTAGTATACAAACGCAAGAAGCAATCAAAAAATCAAAATGGAGTACACGTACCGTACGGGAACTTTACTCAGCAAATCATCTTCTAGCTCGAGTTCTTTCATTTGTCGATCGCGGACGGCGCGGTACTCTTCGAGGAATTCACTCTCGACTTCATGCCATTCTCGGACGTTCTCACTTCTCAATGCAACTTTGATCCTGGAAGAAAGAACACACCTATCAGGTGATGGAAAGTATGGAAGACAGGGAGGACCTACTGGCTTCTAACCAGCGCGGCAACACGGGTGAAGTCCCCAGTAGCCGCGCCGCTCTCACTCCACATACGGAGGAAAAAACGGGTCGCCAATGTATGCACACGATAGAAGTCCAGGAAGAAAGGCTGGAATGTCGTTGACGTCGAGTCTAGAAGCAACAATATCATCAATAAGATCAGCGATCCGAAAACAAACTGAAACAGAAGCATCTTTTATACGGAAGGAGAAATAAAGCGAGAAACTTACAGCCAGGTGCGAATATTGACCAATGCTCAGATAGTAGTTCGACGACTTCGTTCGACGCTCTTCCGATTGGACACCGTCGTTCTTGCGGTCGACTTAGCTGTTCAAGCACTAGCTAAGCAAAGGAGGATCCAGTCATTGTCGTTTGAGCACTAATACGCGGCGTTTCAGCTTACTTTAGAGAACTCCGGATCGCTATCCTTGACGAATCGTGTCTAAGAAGGCATTAATACGGGTGTTCGAGAACCAAGGACGGGATGCCTACCAGACACTCCAGACCCAAAACCCCAACATCACTAAATTGCTTCTCAATGTCTTCATCGTCAAACCCTATCTTCCGCCACTTGACAATATCCCCGTCTTCATCTACATCTTCCTGTAGCTTGCTCGCTGCCCAGATGTACCGTAATGTAGAATCGTGAGAGGGGTTGTCCAGGGTGACGTCGGTCATCATCTTCCTGTATGTCACACGAACAATGTTGGCTTGAAAGTCCAGTACACAAGAGGTTAGGTCTTCAAAGGTGTGCGAGGACATGAGACGCTAGAATACGAAAGATGTCAATGCTTCGCACAGCAACAAAACAAAAACTTGGGGAGAGAACTTACAACTACAGCCTTTCGAACATTGAGCTTCTCCAGTTCGTTGATGAACTCTTCCCACCGAGCCTCACTTGCATGGGCAAGCAAGGAGTTTATAAGCATCATACTGAGTATCATAAACATCAGGGGACCAAGGGGGCGGAAAAATTGATGGAAAATAACAAACCTGTACTGAGCCATGGCCGTATCGGCGCTCCCCAGCCTACTAACAACGATCTCCAACAACCCTGGTTGCTTGCAGATCTGTTCAAAGACCACTTGAAACCCATACCGATATACAGACCCTGGAGGTGGAACAGGCGGGGATGCACTGGAACTTGGTTGAAGGCCCGGTGCGAAATCCGGATCGGCTTCGACGAGTTTCTTGAGGATCGCGGTGGCGGGACGGCAGACGTTCAGAGGCGAAGCGGGAGACACGAGGATCTGCGCGACTTTCAATATGAAGGCGTCGGAGAGCGTGGCCCATCCATATTCGAGGTCCATCAAATTCTGGATCGCAGCAAGGGCGTACTATTCCCATCGAAAGCAGGGTTGAGTGAACATACAACTCGGTGGAGCATGATGAAACACATACGGCCAGGGTATTACGTTGTGCGTTGAAAACCACATCAACAAGCTCGTTCAGCCCGTCTAACATTAGAAACTCTTGTGCAAATTGCTCCTCCTATTGGTCGAAACCGAGGCCAACAACGACATCAACATCATACCCCCATCAGCAGGGACTTTGCGGCGTGGCGAGATGCTGACTCACGCGGATGTACTTGGCTAGATTCCACAGAGTCAGTTTGGGCTCTTTCTCTCCTTTCTGCCGAAGTTGTTCCACTGTTTCTCTCGCTTCCCGTGCTGGTGCATTAACAAGCCTAAATTACACCACCAACAAACAAGAACATCAACGTCTTGCACGTTCCGTATCACTTCGATTGCCTTTCGAAAACCTAACTCACTTGAGGTTAACTTTGAATTTAATCTTCTTCCTTAAATTATCATTTGTCACTAGCTCCCCGCTTTCATCCCTCAACGCGTAATTGGTCGGTGGGTCCTTAATCTTCAAGTTAACGCAAAGTTGCCGAACGACATCATCGACAGTGAGTGTTGGGTCGATACGCGTGCGGACGGTGAGACCATCCTTGGTGGTGACGCTGTTTGTTGGGACTAGCGCTGTCTTCGGTGTAGATGCGCCATTGGCGACGGATGATGGTGAGAGAGGACTCTTGGTGGTACTTGATGAGGCAAGGGCATTGTCAGAATAGGACATGGTATCTAGATGGTGGAACGCGTCATTTGGACGGTGGTGAGCTTAGAAACGAGCAAATTGACGCGCAGATGTACATACAAGGGATCCAGGCTTAGGGTATATTTCTGGGTTCTTACTAGAACTGAAGAAGAGAGGATCAATCTGCTGAAATGACACGCGATAGGATTGAGAGGTAGGAAAAGATGTGGTTTATTGGAGATACACATAAAGGTGCCTAGTACTATGGGGTGTTACTCACCTCCACTATGGTACGCGACTACGCGAGGCGTTGATCTGCAAAGAGCGAGAATCTTGCCCTAGATTTCATAGTAGATATTAGCCACATTTATGACGACGAGACATGTGGAAGTAAACGGGGAAATTCAGAAACAGCGAAATTTATCATCTTATGTCAACAGAATGGATCTGCTGATTCCGACTGACGTGCAAATATTCGAGATATCATCCGCGGAGACAAATTCTAGAATGAAGAAACCAAATGACTCACAGTTTGATACGCCCGTCAGAATCAAGCCCAATACGAGGCGAGTTTCTCTAAGAAAGTAGCAAAGCCAAGTTGGTTCGAAAACTTGACTATTCTCAGCCCGAACCACAGCGACGGAGGTTCAAGCTACCGAGGCGATTGGAAGTAGCAAAAAAGAGGTTCCAGGAGCTCGCTGTCGCTCCTGCGCGCGTCGGTCAGCGTTCGCGAGATGTACCGGTCGTCGTGGGCGTCGTGATAGTCGTGTGTGTCGTTTGGAAGCCGGGGACCACGATCTCCAAAAAATTGCAGCGGATTGCAGGAGGCGCCCGTGCCAAACACGCCACAGCAAATACCGTGCCACCCACCCCTTGCGTTGATCAGTTGTTGGTGATCACAATGTTGCAGGCGAGTGTTGTATGTCGCCCGCATGTGTCTCGGACAAATCAGACTTCGTCGCCCATGTGCTCAGCTACGACGAAGCCTCTGCTATCTCTGCCATTACAGCTTTCGTACGGTATCCTTCAGGTCTCAGACTCAGAATGCTGAAAATGAACTCTGCTGGTCGTCAACCCATCCATGGCACATGGATTCTGGACGATGTGCGACCTTCGCTAGCTTATTCTTTTGCCGGCTCCGAATCGTACGCAACAGTAAACGGATGACGCTCACTTCATATCGCCGGACTTTCAGGGCTTCCTCATGGCTCCTTGGGGTCATTATCTCTGCCTTTCATGTGCTGCAAAGTGGCCTTGCTCCTCAACAGACTCCAGCTTCTCATTTGATGGTTCTTGCACATACGCCGTCTCAGTGTTCTTGGCGACGTAACACCGACTTCTGTCTCCATTTTGTGGATGTTTGACATTCCCAAGCTCAGTTTCCTCAAGGTCGCATCAAGCCTTCTGGGGCTGGAAGACCTTGACCCATGCTTTCGAATTTTAAGTAGCATTATGTAGCTGCGTCCGCGTGCAGATGCCTCTTCTCCTCGTAACCTAGCAGGACTTCCGTCCACGTGGGGCATCGCCGTCTTCTTATCTTCTCGGTCCGCCACTCAACAAATTAGAGTATAAATTGGCTCATTCTGAAGTGGATTTCGTCTGTCCCAAGGCGTCGCTTTTCGTCCAACATGCAACTCCATCTCTCGCTTGCCGGCTTTGTCCTCCTCGCCCTTGCCCTCGTCCGGGCTGCCCCCATCGAGACCTCTGAGATCCATGCCAAAGCCGCTCAGGGATTAGTCCTCTTAGAGCTCGCGGAAGGTGCTGAGCCAGTGTGGAAGACCGAGGATGAGAAACTCGAGCTCATGCGCGCCGGTGTTCAATTCGTAAATACATCATCTTGTCTTGAAGTCTATTCATTCACTGATCTTTTCTCCAGTTTGATGTCACCGAGACATACGAGATTCAGAGCAAGATACCCCCCTCAGCACAGAGGGCCGTCGCTGTTACATGTATGTTTCCGCTTCATGAACGACTAGCCAGATGGACTCATTCTTTGATCAGTCCCCGCTCCTTCTCATCAATCAACCGTGAACAGCATCATCAGCCGCCTCTCCACGTCCAGCATGCAAAGCTACCTCACAACACTCTCGGGCTTCAACAACAGATACTATCGTTCCTCCACAGGCGCCCAAGCTAGCACATGGATCTTGAGCACCGTTAACAGCGTATGCTTCTTCTCTTCATCTACATATCTATGCGCCTTCTAACCTCATACACACAAACCTAGATCATCTCCGGCCGGTCCGGGATCTCCGCCTCTAACTTTGCCCACAGCTGGGGACAGAGTTCCACCATCGTCAAGTTCGCTGGAGCATCTACCACCGCACCTGTTACCATCATTGGATCCCACATGGACTCTATCAACTTGAGCAGCCCGACTAGTGGTCGTGCTCCTGGTGCTGATGACGATGGTACTGGCTCAGTAAACTTGTTGGAGGTGTTGAGAGTTCTCGTTGCCGCTGGTTACACCCCTGCTACACCTCTTGAGTTCCACTGGTATTCGGGAGAAGAAGGTGGTCTTCTTGGATCGAATGCTATCGCTACCGACTACGCGAGGAGAGGTGTGCAAGTCAAGGCGTTCATGGAGTTGGATATGACTGGCTAGTACGTCGCTTCCCGTGCTTTCCTTATCCATTAGCATCCTCATTGTGTCACCCTTTGAAGCTTCAGACCTGGCTCTACTGAGGTTATTGCCCTCGAAGCTGACTACATCGATTCCGGGTTGAACACTTTCATTCGTCAACTCGCCGCCTCCTACTCTCGTCTCCCAGTGACTATGGATACCCCCGTTCGTCTCCCTTCGTCTACATTCAACATGGTTGCCGTCTAACTAACTATCTGCTTTTAGTGTGGTTACGCCTGCTCCGACCATGCATCCTGGTACAGACAAGGATACCCCACCTCGATGCCCTTCGAAGCCGTCACGGGTAACGATAACCCAGTGATCCACTCCGCCAGTGATACGACTTCGCAAAACGGTTTCTCGTGGAGCCATTCGCTGGAATTTGCGAAGATCGCTGTTGGATATGTTGTTGAGCTGACATCTTAACCACGGGAGGTGCTGTACGAATACCATGTAAAACGTTGTATATTCTGTGAGGATAATAAAATGTGACTTCTAGGGACTCGTCGACGGCATTGACATGAAGACAAAGAATGTACTTATGAGACCACGGAGCAGCTAGGCTCTCAAGGGCTTTCAATGTGGGTGTGGCACCTCGTGACGACGCGAACAACGCCCTCCTGGTCCCTCCAGCATCTCCTTAGTCTTCAAAGACGTACTTGCCGCTCACAAACTTTGAGTAGCCTCTCGTTGATGCTTTCGCATCGTCTTCGGTAGTGACCTACATACTAGGGGTACCACCCAGGGGGAGCCCCTGTATACCCGATGAACCAGGAGGTAAGCTCGCTCAAGAATTCACTAGTCGAAGGCTACGCCCCTCGTGCCTGGACAAGATGTGCTTCCATTGCCAATTCGGAAGCCCTTTTCTCAACTGCTCCTTGGATGAATTGTTCTCCTGTATATGCCTTGGCGACGTAGCACGAACCACTGTCTGTATGTTTGACATCTCCAAGCTCAGTTTCCTCAATGCTACTCTTGATTTCTTTTCGGTGGCTTCTGAATTGGCAGACCATGGGCTATTCCTACCAGCACTCGGCATATTCTGCAGCAAATGCTTATTTGAGACCGTATCGTCTATCGTAACCTGGGACCACTTCTGCCCACGTGGGACATCCTTTCTTCTTGACCCGCCACCCAACTATAAATTGGTTCTTTCTCAACATCTACACAAGGCGTCCCTTCCCTCCAACACAACATGCAGCTCCAATCCTCGCTCACTGGTTTTGTCCTCCTCGCCCTCGCCCTCGTACATGCTACTCCAATCGAAACCTCGGAGATTCAGGCCAAAGCCGCTCAAGGTTCCGCTCTCTTGGAACTCGCGGAAGGCGCTGCGCCAGTTTGGAAGACTGAGGAGGAGAAACTGGAGCTCATGCGCGACGGTGTCCATTTCGTACACGCCTTTTTCTAAGCTCGTTTCTGCTACTAACCTTTGCTCTGTCTAGTTCGACGTCACGGAGACGTACGAGATGCAGCGGGACCGAAGACCTCTTTCGGTACCAGGAGGAGGCCCTGTGACATGTGCGTAATCGTCTAATGAACCGAGCTTAGTAGAGAATCGAACAATTGCTTGAACAGACCCCGAACCTTCTCATCAAGCTACGGTCAACAACGTGATCGCCCGCCTTTCTATACCTAGCATGCGGAACTACCTCACAACACTATCCAACTTTAACAACAGATACTACCGTTCTTCAACGGGAGCTCAAGCTAGTACCTACATCCTAAACATAGTCACCGGCGTACGTTCATGGTCTTCATGTGCTTCTCCTACTCATATGTTTAATGTTTGTGTGTAGATTATCTCAGGTCGCCCTGGGATCTCCGCGTCCAGCTACCCTCACAGCTGGGGTCAAAGCTCTACCATCGTCAAATTCGCAGGAACAAACACCACCGCCCCCGTAACCATCCTCGGTGCCCATATGGATTCCATTAACCTCAAAAACCCCACCAGCGGTCGTGCTCCTGGTGCGGACGACGATGGTACGGGCACCGTAAATTTACTGGAAACGCTGAGAGCGTTGGTTGCTGCTGGGTATACACCGTCAACGCCGCTGGAGTTTCATTGGTATTCCGGGGAAGAGGCGGGGTTGCTTGGGTCGAATGCGATCGCGACGGCATATGCGAATAATGGAACGCGGGTCAGGGCGTTTATGGAGTTGGACATGACTGGGTAGTAAGTGGCATAGCCTTCGATAGTGTCTGCTGAAAGTAATATCCCTGATATCTCGCATTCGCAGCTTCAAGCCAGGATCCGAGGAAGTTATTGCTCTCGAATCCGACTACATCAATGTCCAATTAAATCGTTTCATCACCCAGCTCGCACATTCCTATTCCAACCTACCCGTTACAATGGACAGGCCAGTTCGTACCTTTTATTTCGTCTCCCTTTTCCATTTACCTTGTTCTCCCTGACCAACTCCTTTCCAACCTTTACAGTGTGGCTACGCATGCTCCGACCACGCATCATGGTACAAGCAAGGATACCCTACCTCCATGCCTTTTGAAGCCATCACAGGCGACGATAACGAGAACATTCATTCAGCTGAAGATACCACTGCGCAGCCGGGGTTTTCGTGGAGCCATTCCCTGGAGTTTGCGAAGCTCGCGGTTGGGTTTGCTGTCGAGTTGACGTCGAGTCATTGACCGCGTTCTAGAGTCTCTTGATTAGGCCAGGAAAAATGCGCTTCTGTAATAGTAAGTAGAAGGCCGTGGTGTACTGCGGAGAATAATTTAAGATCGAAACAACTGCTGACCTTCTACAACGTTACCACGACGGTGTCTATCTCTCCGAAACTCCTAAGCGTTCTCGCGATTTGTGCCCTCCCCGCAGCATGCGAGGTATTCCTGGCGCTTGAAGCGACAGAGGCACGAGAAAGAAAACCTACATCAGTCAAACGTCAGTATGACCTTACAGCACATCCGTCATTCACGGGGACTAGGGGCGACAAGGGAGCTCCTGTTTGATTGACCCTGCGCCGACTCAACCAGGAGGTAAGCTCGAAGCTGACGCCACTCGTGCCTGGAGAACAATAGCTCATGTTTCCTTTCCCGAGCACCAACCAAGATGCAAGATGGGTGAGAACTTCACAGCCATATATGTTGCACTGTTGTACGCCCGCCTGCGAAAAACTAGGAAAAGAAGGTTCCAGCGAGGAACAAGGATGTACATAATTGATATGTAGTTGGGTGGAAGGAATCCCACGAACCACCCTCTGCAGGTGAGTCGCGACTCGTAAGCGTGTTCAGGAACGGCCGCTCGAGTTCGTTCCTCGCTTTGAGAAGCTCTGGCTGAGATGAACCAAACTGCGGCGGTTCTGCGGCGGTTTGTGCGGGGAAAGGGGAACTCGGGGGAGAAAGTGAGCGTGGGGCGTGGGGCGGCGAATCGTGACCGGGGCCTGGAGTCTGGACTGCATGCCAGGAAGAAGGCTGTTGTTCGATGATGTCTCGGTACCGTTTCACAGCTAAGAAGGTGAGAAGGGGTGGGTGGGGTTCCGGTTATGTGCTTACTACCAGGAATGTACCAATGAGGATTCGTGTGGACTTTTCGTGGGTTTCTTGGGTTTTGGAGTTTGTATGGCTTTTCTTGTGAAACCCAATGAGTTTATTTGTTGACACACGGTTTGTATGTGTTCGGGGCCCGGCTTCACACAACGACATACTATACATGCATAACGGTAAATAACTAACTGTAAACATCATTTTTGATTTCATTGCCCCAAGAGGAAGTCATTGAGTTACTGCGAAAGTAAAAATGGATCAGGGTGAACAGAGTTCATGTTTACCACATTGAAGTATAAATTTTTCGCGATTTCGTGATTTGAGGGGTTGGAAGTCCTGAAAGATGGACGGAAGGTGGCATCAACGCATCAGACCCTTGACTTAAGACTTCAAACTCACTCGTCAAAACTCACTCGTCAACTGACTTCAAGGTTCAATATGATTTGATATTTTACAGGAACCATCGAGACGGCGTCTCGCGTCGTCAACCCACTTTAAACTTTTATGTTTCCATGTATGGTGGTACCGATAAAGTCGTATTCGATTCAGCGTTGTGTCTGCCAGCGCCACATTGCATTGGAGCCTTGCGACAGTGCGATAGACAAGTGGCCGTCTTAGAGCCGCTGTCGTATTGGTTCCTTCGCGACGTGTGTCTGTTTTTAAAGTTCATGGAGACGCGGTGAAGGCTTATTTTTGACAAATTGACCTGATGTGGGTTGGGTTGTAGCGCTTGACGGTGATAGGTCAATTCCAATCCAATCAACGGCGATGGGTCTAGAGCCGTCCGACTGCGAGTTATACTTATGTGCGACTCTGCGATGAATATTGGGAGAGAATGGACTCTGGAACCACACTGATCTTGGCACGTTTCAAGTGGGGAGGTTCGTATAATTTCGTGACTTGGGATCTCCGTCATTTTCTGATCAAAGAAGCATGCACATGGTGCACTCACCTGTGTCGTCCACAGCAGTGGGATACGGCATGAATCAAATGCTTCACGGGAGGTCATTATGGGAAGACCGAGCGTCGGGGTAATTTGCTTCGAACTTTGCCGTGATCATCTTGAGCTGATCATACTCGGCATGGAATGTTCAAAGGGGGTAGTTGTTGGTGTGAACACACGACGACCGGTCAGCGGTGAAAATTTGACAGACTGGCACCGAAGCCGTTGCTGGTTGAGCTCAGGTGTCAGTCATCCATCTGTGCCACCACAATCAGTGACTTCATGAACGTCGCGGCCCGAGAGTATAGATTTCTGGCCAAGTCTGCTCGTCAATAAATCTTACACAGCTTCGGGCCTCAATGAACAATACAATACATGTGTGGAACCACCTTCGAAGATGCCTAGGTCCTTTGTGAACGGAGGCAATCCTGTGAGCGACCATGTTGTGTTGGGAGCTAATTACCTCGAAGAGACTTCCAAGCAGCTGTTCGAGGGAGGTTCACATGGATTATGTCGCATGCCTAGTCACAGATTTCAATGATACTTCGCTGATAAGGTCAGAGAGGTCAGAGATCATCGGATAGCGTAGATTGCAGGATTGTCGAAGCAAAGCGGCCCGACTAAGTCCAAATTTGAGGGAAAGTGTCTCCATTCTGAAGTGTGATATATGAGTAGACCTTGGTAAATGTACTGAAACAGAAGCCAAAGAGAGTCGCTGTCATCTGTTGGAAATTCATGTTGCGTGCGTCGTCAGGTGGTTGAGACGTCAGACACATTCCCTGGTCTGCGATGACGGCATTATAACCGAGCTTGGAGGTTCAGCAATGCAGCCCCAAAATCGGAGTACGATCAAAGCAAGGGCTTCACAATTCGGCACCGCGAAGGGTGTCCAACAAGTGTCCAGTATTCGGATACTGTGACGAAAGTTGAAAGCAGATTTAGATATGTGACATGACATATTGAGCTTTGGGACCATGAATTTGAGAAATAACAAGTATAGACCGTCCACCGCGGTACTAAGGTGAGTGTTTCTGCGTTCTGCTGGCGAGCTTTCAAGAGGGCCTCAAGGCTCGAAGTGGTAACAGCTGAGTTCGTTATTGACGAAAAGAGTCGAAATGTTCAACTCGTTAGGCGACGGTGATTTCCCATGCGATGGCTGTTTGCCGATCTGTTGCAGTAATGGTGGTGATCCAGAACTTGGTTTGAGGTTGTTAGGCGCCCATTGACCTTGCTTACCTCCTCCCTTACTCCCTCCGACTCCAGCGACCCGCCCGGCCACCCACAACCATGGAAACGCTCTCGCCAACATCAAGCATATCTAGCACTCTGCTGGCGGAATGCATGGAGGGCCATAACAGCCTACTTGACGAAACTCTGTCTTTGGATACTCTCTCTGATACCCTTTCTATCTCGCCAGTCCTTTCTGCGATGCCGTTCCCAAAAGCCCCATTGGTAAAGGCGTTACCACCCAAGATGCTGGGAAAACCTACAATCGACGCCACAGCTCTAACCATTCGCGAATCCCCCATAGTTGTCGTTTCGGAACCCCCACAAGACGATATGTTCCCTGTCTCCCCGAAAGGAATCCCATTGACACCGGCAGGGCTTTGCATCCAGGACTGGGCGGTGCGTTGGAATATACGGTCGCTTTCAGCTCATCAGACTAAACCTTTTTCTCTAGTCTTCCCTTGCCACGGTCGAGCCTCCAGGCCACATACCCTGGGCTGGTGCTGAAGGTCTTTCTCATGATTTCAACGGCAGAGGTCATGGGTCGTCTGATACAGGGCTCCTGAGAGGATCAGATTTCGAAATGAATGAAAATTTTCACCTCCAAACGACGGCTCCTCTTACGATTCGCCGTGACCGCAAACGACGCGCAGCCACAAATACCAAGGGCGAGCTAGTCTTCGAACGGGAAATCACCTTACACGCCTCTGCAGACAACGGACGAACTGAACGATGGTCTCTTCAGATTCCCGCGACGACCATGAACCCCGAACTCGTAGATATCATGCTCGAACTGCAAAACCTCAAATCTTTTTTTCAGGACTCTACATATGAAGGACAAATTTCTGGCTCGGGCTACAGCAACGTACCAACACCTACTCTCGTTCTATCCGATTCCTATTCTGCCGTTCCTTTGGATCTTTCTCGACCTAGCTCAGAAGCCTCGCTTAATGTCATTAATTTGCCCCCGTCATTCCTTCGCAACAACCCGGCGGCATCAGGCACGCCACCTATTACAATTGCCGCACGCCGCGGTCGGAAAACGCTAGCTCCTTTGGATTTGCCCCCTGGACGAACAAAGGAACTATCTGGTTCCATGGATATCGCATATCCAGGTCCTCCTACTGCTTTCTTGGGTACTCCTTCCGCTCTCTCGCCTCAGCCTGTGGCTATCAACGCTAGTGGCACTACCCATGGATCCGGAGGTTTGGATATTCAGTCGATGATACAGAATCTAAGGATCCAGTGTGCTGCTTTTCCTGCTACGCCAACAACTCCCGTGGAAATGATTATCCAACAACAAATGCCCCATGTAGCTCCTCCTGTCACTCCACCGAAAGCGCCTAGCATCAAGGGAAGCCCTCCGCCGTTTGGAGACTCTGAAACTCTCTTGCAGTCTAGCTCAACTCGCGACGAATGGGCTTTTACTCAGGGTCTTGTGTCTGACGCTATTGCACCTGCCGATGTAGCTCCGAAGGACTCTTCTGATGTCTATGTCTCTCAGAACCTGGCGAAATCGACGGCTTCGTTTCGTGCGCTTAGGAACTCTCAGTCTAGTAAATGGCGATTAGAACCTCGTGCGGACAGAAGGACGGTTGCTCCAAAGTCAGGCGGCCGTGTAAGTCTCTCACAGGCGCCGGTGGCTCCCATAAACGACGCTGCACAACGCCAGAAGATGCGAAGACGTACCATGGCCATCGTCGGTACTGATCGCCTAGGTGGATGGTCTTCTCCTCCCGTGATCACGGCTGAGCCCACTTCTATCATCGCGCCTGAAACCCCCACATCTGCTTACCCCACTCTGGCTCTGGATTCCCCTGTTCGTCCTAAACACCAATCTCAGATCTCGAATATGTCCAACTCCCAACCGCCGCGAAGTATCCTGAGAAATAGAAAGAGTGTTCGCTTCGCTTCACTCCCAAATCGTAGAAGCAACAGCTCTGACTATCCGGCCAATCGCACGGTTGACGGCCCTGGTACTGATCATGGTCAAGAATCTAAGAGCGCGCGCCGTAGACGACTCACCAATGACAAAGGCTCGTCATCTCTATACCAGGAGGCTGGCCCTGGTTCGGATACTATTAAGACCACACGGAACGCCACCCATCCAACTCCCGTAACTCTTCCAAATCCACAACGCTCTGAACAGAGTTACAGCAACACGCTCCCTAGCTCGGTCCGCAATCCGCCTTTGAGTCCAGATACCCGAACTGGGAGCAGACGAAGACATAGCACGTTCACTCCGGGAACGTACCCGGCCCAAGCTCGCTCAGCTCGTGTATCTCTTGATACGCTCCGCCAACAAAAGACTGACCGAGACCCCACGTCATCTGTCCGTGCTCGTCCACCGCCTGCTATCCGATCTGTCAGAGCCACAACGATAACACCTAGAAAGAGCACAATGACTATCGTGGACCCAATATCCGCGGCTCCACTAAGGGATCAAACTCCTACTACCTCCGCCAGAACTTCGCGGCCTTGTCGTACTTCAATGGAAACATCCGCCCAACGTTCGTCTGACCATGCCTCGGAGAAGGAAAATCGTCGCACCAGAGTGTCTACCGGGCAGACAATTAGAGAGAACGGTGGTTTTCCGCGAAAGGAAAGGTCTTTATCTCTGGACGAGCAAAAGCGGAGTGAAGACGCGATGCATGGGAGTCAAGGGAGAGGGGGGAGTCGTATGCCTGTTCCGCTTCGTAACATCCTAACTCGATTCAAATAACATGTAAAGAATATACCAGATCAAACTTATAGAGTTACCCGCCACAGCAGAGTTGAGGCCTGCAAGCCATGTCTATTGCCAAAGGACCAATTATAGGAAGGTAATGAGTAGTGATTTTGGAGTGTACTCGACGTGGACTGAGACGAAGAGGTCTAACATTTTAATGCTTTGTCGGCTTCTTGCCTTCAAGAAAGAATGACTTCCTAAGCGAACGCTTCAACCAATACCACAAAGGACTCACCATCAACGAACATATTCCGGGTCGCGCTCGGTAATGTTGCCGTAATACCATCCAGCTCCTTCGTGAGTATGACCTGACAACCCAGCCGACTCGTATCCGTCAGACCGAATGCCATATCCAACATGTCGTTTTCGTCATCTTCAGGCTCTGGAAGGAGGTCGTAGTATTCGGGTGGTAGGATGACATGACATGTTGAGCAAGCGCAAGAGCGTTCGCAAGCACCTTCGAAAAACAGTCAGCGTGTTAAATGGACAACCGAGCATGAGCATAGCGTACCTTCTAGGTCGATATCATGCTCATGGGCTAAGGACAGTAGGTCGTCCCCTTCGTTACCTTCTATGCTTTTTATGACGTTCCCTTTAGCATCCTTGAATGTAACCTTGATCCTAGGTTCGGAAGTGAGAAAGTGAGCAATTGACGGTACTTTGGATGCGTAAATTGGAGGCGCACCCTGTTCCAGGTATTGGACGCGTTAGGTGACCATGTAGTCGCACTAGACACGAAAGAAAACAGTTATACAAAGCTCTCCCGAGTCGAATCTGCGCAGAAACGCCGTCGCACCTTTCGATGCATGAAAGTCCCTTCTCTGCGGCTGACTGACGCAAGGTTGCAAGTTATTTCGTTCCAATTTCGCATTATGAAGGACTCCATATTGGTTTTTGGCGTAACCCGCTTGACGAATGTTGGTATGCAAAGTCCGAGAAGTTCTGGATCCGAGTCTAGATTCCGACTTGAGGTTGACCAGAGAGCGCAGGCATTTTGATTTGAACATGTCTTTAGTCTTTTTGTGCCTAGTAGCTGTGGAAGGGGACTCCGCACGGATTGTCGACAAAGTGGACTCGGGGGTGTGCAATGGTCGTCGTGCGGGACGGCAACTCAGTGAGCGATCGGCTTTAGGAATTGGGCTCAACGTTGTCCGGTATTGACGTCGTGGTGCCGGCCAATTTGCAACGGCCTGATGGTCTAGTAGTATGATTCCTTGTTAGGGTTTAATCCATTTCGAGGAGGTCCCGGGTTCAATTCCCGGTCAGGCCCAGCGCGACATGAAACTTTTTGCTACCCGAGGGCAAGTATCCAAACATATATGGTTTATTGACGTTCTACACCCTCCCCATGCCTATGTATACACCTTATGCTTACGAGGTCTCACGTCGTTCACCATCATTCTGGTTACGTGGATTTCTACCTCGACCTGCGTACCCGATGCGGATACCACGTCCTAAAGTTGGATAGGGTATCTCCCCAGGAACAGACTGCTCTTGTTGTCCCGTTGGTGATGTAGATGTGGAAGGACCCTGCTGTGAGAGTCCGGGGAGTGTGCCTCTACCAGGGTACCCAACGCGGAAAACAGAAGAATTATCGTGACCAAGGGGTAGTATGGGAACCTGACCAGGTCCTGAGTTGTGATAAGGTGGTCGTGGTAAAGGCACTGGGAAACGCCCTCGCCTCACAGGACCGGTTTGCTGATGCCCAGGGCTTGCAATCACTTCGGCGTCTGTGTCGTCATCGTCATCTTGGGACTCAGGCTGAGATACAAAATGAAGGTCAGTTGGGGTGTTCTATGGGAACATTTTTCGCTGTACGGCACGCTTACTTCTAAGTCTATCACCAAGGCTCCCATATGCCAGCCTGAGGCTGTAACAGCAAAACAAAATCGCTTTTGAGGGCGCTTGCTACCATGGTCGAAATGAACCTCAGTGGGCACTTCAACCGCAGGGGGTTCCCCAGAACGTCGATCGAGAGCAGCACGGAGCTGGTCCTCGTTCGCAAAACCACCGGGAGATCCTATGGGGAGGGTACGAGGATCCCCCAAGCCAAGTGCGCCCAGGGAATATGCCCCCCAGGTATACAACTTTCCCGTTGAAGTTAATGCGCCGTAATGATAGTCGCCCACTACAACTGAAATGATTGATTTGCATTGGAGTGCTGGGAGAATGGTAGCATCGTCGGAAGGCGCCGTCGATAAATCTCCCATGAGGACCAACGAACTCGATCCAGTGGAGTACGCAGCGAAATGCCGGAAGTGGCCAGATATCTACGGAAGGTTCAGCAAACTCAAGAGAGATCTCCAAGACATATTTACGTGAGTTATTTTGACAGTGGATGGCGGCTCGAGGTGTTTCTCTGATTGATCGCCCGGTTGCTTGAATACGGGGTGCGCCCGTACCAAATTTACGTCACTGAATTTGGGTAACTGAAGCCAACTTCATTGAGTAACAAGGGGAGGAGGCAAACACCCATAAAACTCACATAGTCCCAATGACCGTGGCGAGCGGCACTTTCATTCGACAGGGCACAAAATTTAACAACGTGTCCCTGATCTGTCAGTCCAATAATCTGGTTCTCCATAGCTGCTATTTGAACCAAACGAGGTTCTGATGACTCTTCAGGCGAACCGGCCAAATTGGGCAGCGCTGGTAGGGAGGGCAACCGTATGGGGTCATACTGCAGGTCCCATGTCGCACAAGGGATTACACCATCTTCCGCGTGTGCATTTTTGCCACCTTCCTGGTTCATCTCCTCATGTTTTTGATCGAGAGTTGTTTTCATTCCGCCGTCGAAAGGCCACCATACAAGGACGTCTCCTGAAAGGGTGAGAATGGAGGTCAGGTTCCATCCACATTCGACTTGGTAAGGTGTGCTATCAGGAGCAGTATTGTCTAAAAGCGCTGACGAGAGTCGGAACGGCCTTCCAAAGCTCAGGAAAGACCAGACGTGTCTATTGGCATCGAGCGTGGCTGCGTGAAGTCTGCCGCAACTGTATTTTAAGAATCGGTCGTGAGTTACCTGTTTTGATGGAGAGTCCAAAGGGAGTACCTGATGTTGCGGGTTGGGGCAGGCATCTGCAGTTTGTGAGGAACCCTAGATGCCTTTCCCGATTCAGAGAATCCATCAGCACCGAGTGCTATTGTAGTTCCGTCCATGGTTCCTGTTGTTACTGTTATCGATGGTCTAAAACGGGGAGACAATTTACTCACCCCATACGTGGATTCCGCCCTCTGAATCCAGGGCGAAAAAAGACCTATTGAACGGAGAGGTGTGAGTTGGATCTCCGTTTTGACGGAGTAGTCAAGCGGCAAGGCAATATAGACCCACATTCCACAAGCAGTCACGTTGACAATTCTGACACCAGGGATGCGAAGTTCAAGTGGATACGGTACGCCAGGAGAGGGCAGTTCAGGATGGCCTAACCGCCCGTTCTTTGCATCCCTAATCACAGGAAGTCAGTCGAAGCCAGAGACGCAGGTGTACTCTAGACGTACCCCCAAACAAAGAGACGCGGCCGATTTAGTCCTTTGTACACGAACTTGAATCCAGTTGTACGAGCTATGCCCGTCGGTGCGAAGTTGAAGTCCTTCTGTAACTTCCTCTGCCAAAAAGTCTCATCCGAGCACAGGAGCGCAAAGAACTATACATCTCTCAGTGAGAAGAAGGTCTGCAACTGACAACGGCCGGGAATGCTAGCTTCGATCTCCAATGCTTACCTTGTTCGTGCAAGTTAGGTTTAGAAGATCTTGAAGTGAAACCACGGGCAGAAGATTGTCTATGAAGACTTCGACTGGGATATCTGTTATAGTGGGCATAGTGATTTCTCAACGTTCACGAGGACAACCGCGATGTAAGTAGGTGACCTTGACTGCGCTGCAGTGGTCGCTCAAACTGTGCACTTGGGCAGTCCCAGCGCCACCGACATCATATCACGTGAAGAACAGACTCGGTCACTTGCTCACGGTTACTCCATTCGTCAACGCCTCTTTCCTTTTTACCTCCACCACTGGACGCGTCGCGTAATTATTAGAACCGCGTTTCATCGAGTTTTGAGGTAGCCGTGCTCTCATATGGTACATTTCCCCCATTTTCTCTCCGTTCACTCGGACCCTAGCTCAAATTTCGTACTAACGCCAATTTTATGATAGAAAAAGCTCGCGCAATATGATAGAATGGGCAATTTATCGTCCGTATCCTATGCACTCGCTTCATATGAACCCATATGAGGCTTAACCCTTCTGGAAGCGTTCACGCAACATGCAGGACATGGTCATCATCTCGCCGGTCATCCTTGACGACAGAGGTGCTTACACAGTGCTTACCGGGGAATCGAGGCCTTCTTGGATGATCTGGGAAAACGAGATACCTCCTCTTCATTTCCATCGCTAGAAAAGGACAAAACTCGCTTACCCCATGTCTCAACACGCTCCCGTCTGCCGACTCACATCAGGAAACATTTTGCTCGCTTATGGCCTCGGCGTTCATTACTTTTGCGGCAGTCGCGAACCCTCAGTTTGGTATTCCTTGATGTCCACCTCTGCACCGAACTTTACCGTTTGTCTCAATTTCCTCAACGCTTATTGAACACAGGCCCGCGAGCCATGCCGACACCCCTCGTTTCCACCGCTACAGCTCGAGCGACTGCTCTTATGCTATGCACGTACTTCCTGGATGGCCCCACATAGCTGATCACGAGATACTGAGCTCACAGGTACAATCCCTGATCTCGGGTGTCAGTGACGGGACGCTCTTAACTCCCCTCCGAATAGTTATATCTGTGCCATCCAGGCGGAGTCACTGCCCTTCGCTGTCTCTGATGGCTTGTCTCCCTTTCACATCCCGTAATACCCCGGCGCGTTGTCGATGATAAGGTTACTTCAAAGAATATGTGCCTGCCGATAAACTCCCCAGAATCCTCATTTGCTACTCGAAACCGTCGCTCGGTGTAGATTGGCTATACGGTGTATCTTCTTCGCCCAATGATATGGTTACCTTTCCGAAAGCCGAATGACCATGTGGTGGTGCGCGCCCGCAGTCTCGAAGGCTGGTCAGCAATGCGTACACTTCAACGGGTTCTCAAAGTTGATCATCGTCACCATCACCGATCGTTGCGACTATACCTTGTGCCAGGGAAGACATGGGAAGGAATATACTTATTCTTCTATTTTACGCGACGCTCTCCCACATGACAATCTCTCAGCACATCAAACCTTCGAATTTGTCGTGCACTCCTCCTGTCCTTCTATCAAGTTTCCGTGTGAAGTGGAAATAAGAAGTCCACCGGGTTATCCTTGAGCGAAGACTTGGGCGTACACGCTGGTCCTAGATCAGTTGTGCAATCGGTTGGGCCCGCCTTCGAATTGGATTGGGTCGAACGCTGCGACGAACCACATCGAGACAATTCCATGCTTCAAATCCGACTCACACGAGAGGTTGTTTGCGCAATGCGCAACGTCGGCGCCCAGTGGGCGATTCGAACTAGTGACCACAGTCTAGTAGTTGACTAGACAAACCATAACGGGCGTCAGTCTAGCGACGCTGCTGTCGGTGCCTGTTCCTTGTGAAACGCGCCAGAATATACCAAGTTCGCGCTACAGGAGAATACACCACTTCAGACATCTCAGAACACGCGCGGTATACGACATTTAGCGCGTCTCGATGGTCTACATCTTTAGCTGCTACCCCCAGGGACAGGGAACATACGTGCTGACAACACCGGGAGCACTCCATAAACCGCCGTAGACGAAGTAACAGTCCAATCTATCGCGATATCGTGCAGACGACGTCGCGCTTCGGTCATCGCGGCGGGCTGTCGATTGATAAGAAACTTCCTCGGATTTGGTAACAACAAACGCCCATGTGATTTCATCCCAAAACGACTGCGAGTGCGTGTGAAGGTCTTGATATCTATGTTTGTTTCGGTCTTCTTTCGAGGCTTCTTTTCCCCGCACAGTGACGTGTTCCCGCTGGTCGCAAGTTCTTTGATTTGTAACCACAGTTAAAATATGTTGTTGGGGAAACGAAGGACACCTGGGAACATTCATCAAGTGACGAGATCTTTATCGAAAACAACTCCCAGAGTCCACCTGCGGACAAGATGTATCTGAGCCTCCCGCGATGTGGAGTGTTGAGATCGTGGAACATCCCCAGAGATATTGGAAACTACAATGAGGAGTGGGTATGATGGATCATGAGCGCAATACGCACCTGTCTGCATGAACGACATGGGGACACGGAGCGTGTTTTTCATTTATGCAAATCCATACGCCCGATGGCTACGTCTTATTCGCTCGCCGTGTTCCGTGCTTCTACATCCGTCAACTGCGAATGTCTTTCCCGCCGGCTCGCTTCCCTTCGTCCCATGCTGGAATATAGTTCCCGTGAGTGGTTCTCCTGGGAATTCGAAACCAACAGCTGACGAGGTAGATTGCATCCCGAGAGTCCGTTCCAAGAAATCTTCTTTCCTCATGTCTTATAAGGCTTAATTCTCACCGAAGCCCAGTTGTTGAAGAAGTTGGAAAATTTCGTAACGATCCCAGGCGTGGAGGACAAACAAAAAGATAGGGCATCAAGAAGTGCAGGAAGAACCCGACATAAGCTACGATGTAGGACGTAACTCTTGCGGCGACAATGCGAGGATAGCAGTTGAAGAAGCTGTGCTGAGAAGCCCTTTGCCTTTCGAAGGTCCATTTTATGAACGGGCCCGTCCATCCTTAGACAAGTCTATTGAAGGAGGACCAGGCGTCCAGTGAGCATCGAGGCATGAGGCGAGAATGTCATCATCATCGATCCCACCCACGTTTAGAACGCGCTTCTTGTCGGCGAAGCTTTCTGATGACAAGATCACAGCTCTCGAAAATTTATCTGGCACGTATCTGTTGCATCGCATCAAACCGTGCATGGGTGAGTGGGCTCAAGATGAGTTCTTGTCGAGCTCTTTGCTGGTACTAGTGTCTGGAGGGCGAAGCGAGAGGGATATCGATGAGCACTTGAGTTCCCAACATGGTTATGGGAACCAGCTTGGAAGGTTTAAGGGAGACGGTGTCTTCTTCTCCAGATTTCCCTCTATCTCCGACCCCGGAACTGTGCGTAAATTTGGATCATATCTTTTTCTGTTGTTCTTCATATCGTTTGTTGATTTTTCTCCTCTGCGCAGGACAGGGTCGCATCTGACAGCTGTTGATGCATACTCGCTTCCCCAGTTATACGAACCCTTTGTCCCGAAACCTTGGGCAACATATGATAATATCAATTCCACCCTGGGTGGCCCCTTCTATGTCTTTCGATCGACTCAATGCGTCATTTGACCATCGGCAAGCCGACATAGAACCTTGGAAAACATAACGTTTACGTGGTCCCAATGCATCGTTGAACAACGAGGGAACAACTCATGTTCGACAAACTCACGTAACACCCCTCCCTCAAGGCCTCTCAAGGCCCAAGCTGTATCTCATCCGGCGGCGTTCCCCGAATTGAGAGATCGTCTCTCCACCAAAGGCATAACTTCAAGGGGAAATCCCTCTTTCCGCGCAAGGCTACCACATACTCGATGCAGACGCGGCCATCTTACGGCGTTCATCCGCCAAACGTTGGTTGATGCTCCAATCGACTCTAACAGTACGTACACCTTCACCTAAAGATTCGGTCTTGTGTAGTGATATCTTCCTTTAGTCTTTCATTTTATCAGGAGACCTGTCTTATGACATGACGGCATGAAACCACTCGCGGCTGGACCGGGCTAAAGAACATGTAGAGTATTTAGCGACGAAGGTTGGCCTCCAAGGTGCCTGATTCATGTCAGTCTGGTTGCGGAACCGATGGGCTCACCATTGAGATAGCTATCATTAGGCCCCCTCACCTGATCACCGCTGGTGGTGTTGCTATGGTCTGACCTATCCGTCTAAATCGCTGTAAAACGGAGACATCTAAATTAGCCCCTCCCCGACTAGAGACGTCGAACGCATCAAACTTCTAAAATGGTTATTCCCGCCTTTCCCGCGCATCACATCTGCAATATATACATCCCTACCACTGAAACGCGATGGCTTTGTGTTAGTCGCCCACATCGAATCCCATCGCAAAAGGATTAATAACAGAATTGTTTCGATCGAGCTTCTTCACCGCTCAGGCGCGTCGGAAAATCGGGAGACAATCGCCCCCTTGTGTCCCCCTTCTTGCTTACAATCACGCCTCCGGCATCGCGATCGTAACCCATTATTCGTCACGGCGTCCCACATTTTGTATATGTTTTGAAATGTAGGTGTCCATGTATTATTTTACTTTGACATTTCCATCATTCGGTTCGCCCGCCCGCGTTTACGGATGTCCTCGACAGCGTACCTTATCGACGGGACCGACTCACTTACGTGCCATTCTGTTGAACCCGTTGCGCTCGGATATGTCACGCTCAAGCGGACTGACGAGACGAACTGATGCAATGAATGGAATAAATAATGGGTAACCAATTGATGACGCGTCTATACCTGCAATATCTTATTTGAATCATAGACGTCGGTCATGTCGGTACGTAAAAGAAAGTGTAACGTTTGCATGTAGGTTGCTGTTTATCATCATTGGGTGTTGACGGACGTGAACAACGGTGCGTTCGCATGGATACAGCATCAAGCCAGCCAGCAAACCAGATGCGTGAAATGCCACAGGTAGTTGCTGGCATTAAGGTTTGCGTTTGATTGCTTCGAGTCCTGGTGACACTGACAGTGGGTATGTTCGGCCCATCCAATTTGAAGGCGCTTCGAATTACAGGGGATAGGAGAACATACCCCTGTGAAGTCCCTTCGTCAGCTAGGCCTTAGGCTTCGCTAGATTTGGTTGGCCTCTCAAATTTCCTCCATTTCAGTTCCATTCCTATAATGAAACCGTAAGTCAAAATGAATCTCCACAATCTACTCAGATTATATCCCTCCAACAGCATCCGAAACATACAGAAGAAGGAAGCGAACAATGCCTCATCCTCACAACTCTCTGTCTATATCCGCTTCCATTCAGTATCCACCCTCAGCCACCTCATGAGAGAGGATCATCAGTGATCCTAGTTGTAAGACGGAAAGCCGTTAGGGCTGTGTACCAAGAGATCATCAAATGCTCCCACACGGTGTGCACCTTAGGGATGGAGAGTGGGCGTAATGCAACCTGACAAAATCAACTCGACTCTTCCATCGCCATCGCCCACTAGCACCATCAAATGTTGATAATATCAAATACTGCGACTGCTATCGGCAATGAGACGCGTAATCTACGAATGTAAAGTCGAAGAAAGATGAGAGAAACTGTTGATGCAGATGCCCGCCTTTTCGGAGGTAAAAGAAAAAACCTGTGGCATTAAAAGGCCGTGCACCTCGATATAGAGAATGTACGGCTGCGACACACTCAAAAGGAGTCTTCATCGAATCGATCTTCTCCTCGGTTCCCGAACAATCAACGGATCGTGTTGTGTCACTGTGTACTTCAAACGCAGTGATACAAGTTGCGTGTATATCGTCTCCGGGGAATGACATGGGAATTATTCTGTTACTCTACTCTATGATACGAACTCCCCGGGTCGGACCCCGGAGAACTGTGGGTTTCTCGACCGTTCTTGGATGTGGAGGGCATTGATATTGCTTTTTACTGTAGGGGATGAGCTGGGTGCTGTCCTTCTCCTTCCGGTGTGGTGTGTTCCCTTACCTGCGCGTTCAAACTCCGCTAATTACTTGCCCTCGTGGTGGCCTTTACTTCCACTTCTATTCCTCCTCTCAATCGACTTCGGCTGTAAACAGTAGCCTGAGGTATCATCTCCCTTTGATCCTTCTGATCCGTGGAAACGTACGTATATGTATTCCGGACGGACAGAGCAAGGCAAAGCTATCAGAATTTATTCCATTGTTGATGAGGACTTGTTCTTCTCCTTTGATTCTTGATTCAAATGATGCGTGAAGCCCAGTGCTCAAACGTTCAACCATTCAAGTTTCAGAAGCGAAAAAAAACGGTGCGGTGCGCTCAGAAAGAAGAGAAGCTGCAATCTATTCACCTACCAGCGTCATGTTAAATGATCCATTCATTGCGGTGAGTGGACTCAGGATCGCGTATGCAACGAGTAAATCGTCCGAGGTCCCCACAAGTGACCTACCGATCAAAATACGCACCCACTGCGAGGACTTTAACGAGCCACTCACAGCCTTCAGGTGAACGAGGTGTAGGCGAACGCCAGAGCTCACAGAGCAGAAAATAAACGAGCTGGGCTAGACGCGCTTTATGAGTGGTTCTAGAAGTAAGCCGTGTACGCGTACAGGAGATGATTACCACCAACTTAAACGTGGAATATTGACGACCCTGCGGAATGAACTCGTCTTTTTTACTGCCATGATCCAAGCACGCGTTCGGAGCGGATTTGCACGTACATACTGTGTATTTCTAGGGTACACAATGTAGACCTGAGCGCTGAGGCTGCGGTGATGAACCACAATCGACACCCTCCCTGACCTCCAAGTCCAACCCACCCTATCCGAAGGTCAGGGGTAGCCGTTGCTTGAAAAAAGTAGTCGGGATCTTCGGAGCGTCAAGAACGCTCACGCACTCCGACGTCCACACTTGATGGTAGATGATATTGGCTCGATACTTTCGATATTGACGCTGGTCCTATGGGTGAAGCTTTGAAGCTTCAGCTTAGCTGACTCGAAGGAGGTTCTTATACCGATAGAATGGCCCGAAGCTAACTTCCGAGAACCATCGAAGCATACGCTTGGTTTTAATTGCGATTCCACACTCTAGGTTCCAACCTACCTCTTTCTCCCTCCTCTCTTTTCCCTCCCTCCTCCGTTTCCTCTCTCCTCCGCGCACTTGTCAACTTTTCACACAGGCGCGGGAGAAAAGGAAGGAAATGAAATAGAGCCCAGAATTTATAGATAATAAGAAACCCTTCTTGGGGCCCTACCCCGGGTTTCATAACCCTTACGGGGTGGCACTTACTTATTCATTACAAACTCAACTGAGAAACCAAGAAGTAATGACCATGGGCCCGGGAGTGGGGGAATGAACGTAAGAAAGATCTATACATAGCGCAGAGACGGAATGAGTGGTGACGTGAGCTCGCACGGACCTTTAAGCCTCGTTGGACTACTTACTTACCTCTACGTTGCTCGAGTAAGTCGCGAGGTCGCTGGATGGACCCAAGCGAACGGCTATGTTTCGAGCCAGTTCCGTCCGCTTAGTGGGAAGAGGGAAGGTGGGCGAGAACGACAAAACGAACTGCCTGCCTGCTTCTCCAATGCTTCTCCAACAAACTCTTCTCGTGCTTCTCAAATTCTCCAGCTCCTTCCTCTCCAATCTCGTGATCAAAAAATCAAATACGCGATACACTACCGGACTTTAGGAGACTCGACCAGATAACCCATATACCATACGTGTACGTATATCACGATTCGAGCGCTGGGACTGTCAGGAAGTCAATTGTTTTCTCGACGACCCCATGGAAGAGGTAAATGCAACGGGGAAAAGGGGATATAGGGGGGAAGCGAGGAAGTTTCAATGAAGTCAGTGGATTCGACCGTAAACGGGTTGACGGGTTGGAATGTATTCAGAAGGGCGGCGACATCGGGGGAAAATGCGCTGTGATACAATAACTTGGAACACCGCGAATAAGGCTGCGGAGAGGGAAGTAGAGTATAGGCGTACCGAACTCGACAGTTCTTACCGTCGACTTCAAGCCTCTTACTTCATCGATGATAACTGATCACAGAGCACACTGAACGGACGAATTGAATCTTCAAAACTATATTTTGTCAACACAAGAAAAAAACCAACTGTTGGACTACGACTACTCTATGTACATGGGGAGAGACAGAGAAAAGCTATATGCATATGTATATGTATCGTACTTAATACGTACTTACTACTACTAGATACTAAGAGTGAGTTGATGAGTTACGAGAGACGATGATGGATGGATGGATGAGGGGGGAAATGATGATGATGATGATCGATGTATCGCATGACAGAGAGAGAGAGACGGAAAGAAAAAATATGTATGTAGATGATGACTATAGGGTGTAAAATATGTAAGTATGTACGCAGAAGAGAAAGGATGACTACAAGAAGAGAACGCAACTATGTACCGAGTGAACAAGAGATGAGGAGGGAGATGGGAGAATATATCCAGACCAACGTATCGAGGGAGAGAAGAGGGTCAGTATAGTACACTATATAGTTCTTTGGGTTGGGAATATAAGATAATAATGTGACGGATAGCAAGAGAGAAGTAATAGAACGTAAAACAAGACAACAAGGTGGAGAGAGAGATATATATACGCGAGAGAGACGAGGGAGAGAGGAGATAAGGGAATCGCGCGCGTGTGGTGCATAGGCGGCGATATGGTGATACATGGAGGAGAGGAAGGAAGGAGGGAGGTGGGCAGACATATCGAGAAAACCGTCCGTTTTGTCCATGGGCTAAAATAAAACACCCACACTAAAACCCGCGAGAGGGAGAGGCGTGATAATAATGTAAAAAGGGATAAAACAGAAGCACCGATTGTGATTAATGCACAACGGGGGGTAGAATATATTTGACGAGGCGACAAGGCGAGGCGAGGGTGTGATGGTGCGAGGGGGGACGGTGACGTTTGTGAGGAGGGGGGGTTCCCCCCCGGAGGCAAGTTCTTGCGAGCTTGCTCCTGCGTGCCTTGTGCCTTTTTACTGAACCGTCGGACGCTTCGTGCTTCAAGACGATAGATGGATAGATAGAAGTACAAGCCAAAGCTTGATACAATCTATTCCCCTTTCCATCGTCTGGCTGGACGAGCTCCATATTAAACGAGTCCCCCTCTGGCTCAGTGAGTCATGTGGGCGAGAGCGGAGTGGGAGCTGATGCATCGAGGGTAATCGCGGCAGAAGAGAGGAGGGTCGATGAGGATTAAAGAACGGGTGAGATAACGGCGTAAGGAAGTAGGTAATAGATGTGCGAGGGGGGTAGGTTGGTCGCCGATAAGTCAGCAAGATTAATAGCCCTCTTCACCACCGCTGCCTAGGCTTGCATGCCCAGTGCTCGGTCTCGTTTCGTCACCCAAGCTGACAACGGTAGGAGGGGGAATGACCGCTGGAGCCGTCGGAGAATTTGAATCTTGTTGTTGGGGAAGATAAGGCTGCGACTGGTCATACGAAGACCGCAGGGGGGTAAGGAGAGTACTGTCCGCTGGTAGACGGCTCCCTGCAGCGTCCAAGGCGACATTGACGTTCATCATACCGTTCATGTTGAAAAAATTGACGGCATCCTGGTTATTTGTCGCATCGGTTTGATACGAAGCGATATGCTGCTCCTGCTCCTGCTGAGGGTACGAAGGGTAGGTCGAACGAGTAGAAGACCAGAGGATGCTGGGAGCACTGCCATATCGCTGTCTGCCGGCGTAAACGTCGAGGTCGACGCCAGACTGCCTGGTCGGTGAGGGAGGAGCGTTGAAGTCGATGGGCACGGTGAGGGGATAACGTGACTCTGAATTAGAGTGCTGGTGGTGGGCGATTGGTATTGACGCAGAGTGCATGAGCGAGGCGTGTGGCTGGCTCAGACTGACCGGGTAGTGGCTCGGCGAGTCGACGGCGTCGGCGTAGCCACCGGCGAGAGGGCCGGCAGCCGAGGAGGACGGCGCGGAGGATGGGTAGGCATAAGCGTGGTGAAGGTCATACAACGGATCCTGGGTGTGTGGCCGCCGCATGTCGGTCGGCGAGAGCGGGGACAGGCCGGATGTGGAGAGCGACTGCATGCTTGCCACCCGTCTCGCTGCCAGCGAATGGTGGTGCACGCTCTGATGGGCATGCTGCTCGGCCTCCTTCTTTGCCTTTCGCCACTGTTTCCGTAGCTCTTTGAATTCTATCGCAGCAGAGGTCATCAACCCCGTCCCTTCTGCCACTCAGTGCGAAAATGCAACTCACCATTTGGACTGCGCTTTGCACCATGCTTCTGCATAGTTACGTGGGCGTTGAGATGGTTCAGCGTGCCATAAGCCTTTGCACAATCAGGCCATGAGCACTGATAGAGCCTCTCGATCTCGTCGTAGCGTCGACGCGGGCGTTTCTTGACTGCGTTGCCCGGGAGAGGGATGAAGGAGTAGGTCTTTGAGTTTGTCTCTGACGGGGACGGGCCGAGACTGTGGGGGAGATGGGGGAGGGGGTTGCCGGAGGGGGCCTGGGTGAGAGTGAGTGTGACGGGTGCGCTGGCGGTGGACGTGCCGGTGTTGGGCGGGGACGGACCGTACTGATCGTCGGGGGAGATGGGGGAGTAGGCGTAGGCGGCGGAGAGGGAGCCGGAGAAGTTTGGGTTGAAGGGGGAGAGCTGGTCCGGGTCGGGGAGGGCGCAGGTGTTGATTGGGTCGAGGTGGGGGTAGACGGGTGCGCGCCGGGGCTGCTGGTTCGGATACGAGGGGTAGAAGTAGGCGTTGTCGACGGGCGACGGCGAGTACTCCGATCTGGGGGCGTTGTACATGAATTGGGCCGAGTCGGCTTCCTTGGAGTGGCGGGGATGGGCGTGGTGATGTGCGACAACTGGGCCAGTCCCAACATGGTACTGTTGTTGCTGGTCTTCGTCGTCGTCGCTGGGCCCGAGGGCGCGAGGACGATAATGATCGTCGTTCAAGTCTACAAGCTGAGGCAGCATAGCGATCTCCGCAGAAAAAAAGAGAGTTCGTCCATTTGCCAACTTGGTCTATCTTTTATTTCCCTTCACCCGCAATCTCAGATTCCCTTCACCCCCATGTCCAGTGTCACGCACCGCTACATGTCACTCTCACGCTCACAGGATGTCAGACGATCGCAGATCCCATCGGCCACTCGCTCAGCTTTCCCCTTTAGGGTAGCTCGCTTCCATTGGAATTCTTTTTTTTACTTGATTTTTTTTTGTTTATCTCCCTTTGCCACACCGTGCAAACCGCAATATCTCCATTCCGGGTGTACACCGAACCGGGTCAACCCTTTCCATAGCAACAACCCAGCTCACAAGCGCGTCACTCCCCTCCAATCCTCCCTCGACGTGGACCGGCCAGCAAGAAATGTCCAACTCAACTCTGCCATCCCATGTCCCAGCACTCTCTCCTTCCTCCCAGCCTTCTTTCCTCCGGCCATCAAACTCCGGTATATTCTCTCCCCAACTTCCTCCCAGAACCCCGCGCCACATACCCCTGAACGAACCCCTTGCTTCTCCCTATTCCCTCCCTTCCTCCTCGTGCTTTTTAACCTCTACCTTCAACCTCATTCATATCCTTCAACTCTTCAATGTCCACAAACTCTTGGTACCCGGTTTCCCCATACCGAACCCGCGATTGATACGCACCTCTCTGCTATTACGCATCGCGGATCAATCCGTTTCAGAGTCAGCTCCAAAGAAAATAACCCATATCGTGCAGCGATGTCGAACCCAACGAACAAGGAAACTTTCAACGTCTTGCGCGATTCCTCGCCGTTCTTTTCTCTGTAGCCTTATCATCGTCAATGTGATGCGAGCCTCACGGCCCCAGTGTAGCTTGAGTTTACTTAGAGTACACTTACTTACACAGCACATCAAAACCCGGTGAATTGACTCCAACGCATTATTGACCCATATGTGCATCCTTGTCTATCGTCCTTCGCGCGTCGCGCTTCGAAATCAAGGTTTCGACCGTTGGATGTATCCTTCTATTAGCCGTTCATCGCATCACCTATTTTTTTCCTCTCTTCGGTGCGGACGGGAGGTGTTCCATCATGACGGGATGTGGCGAACCATCTTTCGGTATACTGTGACCACATGATCGTCTCCCTTCACCATCGACACACTCGTAGACAATCGAGAGCGTCGGCCACCAACGTCAACGCTCCAAGTTCACGCGACAGAAAGCCTTCGATCGAAACGATTCAACGAACCGATCGTCACCTCACCCGTCTCTAAATATTAACATCATCAACGACGCACGACCTACCGCACGAAAAGTCGGTTTATCTCTTCCTTATCAATGATCGCGACCGGTGCTTTAATTTTTTTTTCGATCCTCTTATTGTTATCATCACTCCTCGTCGTCATTATACGAGCGAAATGAGGATGGTGCGGGAAACGTGAGGCAGGAGTCACCAGCGATCAACTGCCTTGAGGCACTTTCGGCCAAGAGAGGGGATCGAGAACGACCAACTTTGATCACGTTCAGGAAATACAGGAATAAGAAAAGGGATACGGGGAACTGCCGCTGCGCTGAGCAATCCGCATCAAGTTGGAGATGTAACTCGTAACTTCATTTCCCGCAATGCTCGAGGGAAGGTGAGGAAGAGGGAAAAGTCAATCGCATTTATGGTTAACTCTCGACAGAGCCTGAGCGGACGACGAGTAGCATCACAGCGGGTGGACGCATCGACTGAACGATTGAGCTAAAGGGAAAGTGAAGGTACAAGAAGCCAAACGAAAAAGGAGAGGAAAACCGGGAAGGTTGGGAGTCTTACAGGGAGAAGTATGAGTAGAGTGAGGAGGGCGTGTATACCGGCAACTTATTTTAACACCACCCTAGAAAACCTGGCATGGTCGGGAAGTGGAGACGTCACGGTTGCTCAGTCAGCGGCGGGCTTGACGTGCATTATACACGGCAAGCATACTTACAAGAACACACGCACGCACATACGTCGAACTGGGTGTACCTGAGCATCCGATTGATTGAGGCCACGAATTATCCAGCATGCAAAATGCGAGCAACGCGTGTAACGGTGTTATAACGTTGCAATAAATGATAATGATCCCTGGGTTACTATCAGATTGGGTGGCAGGCGATGGACGAGAGGTTGGTTGTATAATTGACTAGTCACCGGTGAACGTGCGTACGCCATTCAGCTCCATCCATGCATCTCCATCGACCCACAACGATGTAGTTGCAGTTGCAGATGTAGGCTAGCTTGATAAGGCAGCGTCTGGATTGAGGGGTAAGAAGACCAGGAGGGAAACCGGTGAAATGAAAAAAGCAAAGCGAAAGGAAAGGAAAGGAACAGGAAAGGAAGAAGTAAGGAAAGGGAACTCAACCTCAACGTTCGATCTCCAGTTCTACCCGGTGACCGTCCTGACTCAATCACTTCATGAAGCATCATCCACGGTGGGTCATGGGTACCTCGAAAGACGTAGACGTTTGATGGGCGGAGACACGGCGTACGCCGAGGGCGAGCCGGGAGTTATGACGATGAAGAGCAAACGAGGCTGAAGACGAGGATGGCGGGGTTTCCATATCTTAAGATGAAACGATAATGAATAGATAACCAACGAGGGATTACATACGATTTACTTACGTGTACCTCATCAACCTTGAAGTTGTGAGGCATCTATTATCGCGCGTGCGCGTGGACTGGTGATATTGGAACGGTTTTGGAAATGAAAACCAGACGTTGTGGTGTATGTGGTGCGGCAAAAGGGTAGGTGGACAGGTGACCCTTAGTCTTGGGTGCGATCTGCGGATGTATGGATGCAATGAACGAGTTGCTGGTCTGTAATATTCGGTCGACATCCCCGCACACGCCGATACATGGAAACACTGGTCTCCAGAGACAAGTATCGTTCGAAGGACAGAGGGATAGGGAAAGCGGATCACTCGCCTTTGCTCCTTGCAAGTCGCAAGCTACTCCTTCGATTCGACGCGAACGCGCTTGTTTAATTGATGATGAACGTTAAAGCGCTTTTATCGACGGTTGAGACGGATCACAAAGAGGAAAACGGATCAAGGTCTCTTCGGAAGTAAGCTGTCCTGACAACGTTCGTGAGTTTCAACGCTCCCGCCAAGGTGGTAGTCACCGATGTGGAGTAGCCCGAGCGTAGTGAAGAATACGAGTTCTGAGCTGGGAATCCCCGGCGAAGGCCTGCCGTTGCGATGTTGAACACCGAACATCAGCCTGCATTAGCGTGGTAAGTATGGAATCGCCCGTAAGAGTAAGTAACGGCTAGAACTTACTACATACGCCTAACCATACAATGAGGTCGCTTTAGACTCCCTCGGACTTAGCCAGCGATTATTCCTATAACCTGCAAGTCGTTACGAAACGCCTTCGCGTAAATAAGCTGTAAACACTCGCTTAAAAGAACAACAAGGGCCCACTCCAGCATGGTCGAAGAGTTGTAGAATTCCAAAGAGCAACGGGACGTGCCGTACGCGTTGAGCAACGTTTCTTGAGATCTCGGGTAGGTCCACACCCGGAGTGCGTCAGCTCTGCACAATTTGGAGTAAGCTGGTCAATGTGCTCTTCCTTCCTAGCGGGTTAATCAAGTCGAATGACAATTCGGAAAAACAAATTACCATATCCTTATTTTCCTTTTACAGATGTTGCAGCCGAATCGTTGCAAACCTGGGGAATAGAACAAACTTGAAGGGTGGGACGATGATGAGTACTTGGGCAAGCATATTCAATCCAAATATGGGTGCGAATCCGGCAACAATAGTCGTCAGGCTGGAACCTTCGATTCGCGGTCCTTGGCCGTATGTTTGTTTTTTGTGTGGAAAAAAAGTAGACGACCCTTACTCACGGACCGTCCCTCCATCAACATCAACACCCCGCTTGTTTTCTTGTCAATTCGGGATCCCCTGGCCTTTCGAGGCCGTTTTCCCCAGCGCCTTTGCTGTCACGTTGGCGGCGCGGAAACTCATTTGATGGCGATCAGAAGATGCTTCAACTGTTCAACGAAACAGTTCCTGTCAATGTTACTGCTTGTTTACGCGTACTCCCCTCATCTCCCGGGAGTTGCCTTCCTGCGTGGAAACTGGTAAGGGATGCATAGCAGATACGTACTGTAACTTACGAGTGAACACACACACTTGTGAACTGATTGAGGTGTGCTTGCATAGGCTCATACATCCTCTCTCAGACGGGCGCCGCAGCGTTTTTTTTCGTTATCAGCGAAGGCGGGACCTGTCGATCCATTGGCTCGCCATTTCGGGCCCAAAGCTTGTGAGCGTTAACTGGTGGGTAGAATCTCGATAGCAAAAGGGAAGTATTAGTGATATATGATACATATATTTGCGCAGATACATCCTGGACCTCTGCATGCGTCCACGGAGCAAATAGTTCTGGCATATTTGGAGACGATAAACCACCGAGGTCGCTGGGTTCCCATGTGTGTCGCTTTGCCGAGGTGCAGCTTGATGCAGGTAGCCAACGAGCTCCAAGCCACTCAAACCTGATTCGAACCACGCGAATGGGCGCAAAGCTCCAGGCGATCGACTTGATGACATACTCATTACAGAAATCGAACATCGCGGCATCAGGCGGCTGAAACGCCCAGGACGTCTTGGAGGATTGGGGGAGAGCTGAGCAGAGTCGAGGCCTTGAGACTGATATATTTTGTTGATCCTCCGCGTACCTGGCACAAAAGCGTCCTTTCCTGCCTAAATCGCACAAACCGTGAGCATCTTTGTGAAGGTATATCTTGCTACGCACATCAAACTGCGGAGTGTGTAAACGAAAAGCCAACGACCGGTTCGGGTGCTTTGTTCGAAGTACCTCGAAAACGCCCCGATGAGGCCACGGAACGAGAGGTGAGAGCCCTCCGCTACCTTTGCCTTGCCATGGAAGTGGTTATGAAGTCATGATACATGATAGCTGAACGGGCCGACGGGATTTTGAACTTTTAGACAGCTAAAAAGCAGCCGACCTCCGTCAACCCGTGAGAGTCTGAGGGGAGGAGCTGTACATACCAAGTAATTGGTCGATTGGACAGTGGTAACCTTCGATGCGACATTCCGTGTGTGTAGTGCCCGTTTGGTAATGAGCGGTGGTGGGCTTGACGTATGGTGGTGGGAGATGGGGTGATGATGTTGACATCGGTTCGGAGTCAGCTAGAGTTCCTCCCTAGATAGAAATAGCCGTTCAGTAGTGATCACAGAGTATGATAGGATGTGACTGCTAACTAGTGGCCAACTTGCCTGTCGAAGGATTGGGTGTGTCAGAAAACTCAGGGAGGCCCTCTTAGCACCCCTGAACACGCAGAGCGAGAGCTTTCGACGACTTCATCAAGTATTCAGCCCACCTATCACCCAAAGCCACACTGTAAGTACGCAGCAAGAAGTAACGTAAGCATATATCTCACGATGCATTCAATTAGCCCCAGGATTCTAGGCCATGGAGAAGTTCCTTCAGATAAAGTATTCGGCGAATGAATGACTTCATCTCATCATGCCAGCAATGTTCAATACCAGCGCGTGGCACTGACATCTGTGACGCCTTCATGATCAGAGCCTGAGCTGCGCTTGGCCGCAGTCGATGTTACGAGAACGAAGCGGTTTATCTCCAAAATGCTGATAGATCGTCTTCGCTCCGGAGCTAGTGAACAGCGGGAGAGCTTTGAGACTGGGGTGCAGAAACAGTGACCGGAGAAGCAATACCGAGTGGACCGAAGTCTGATAGAATTGTGGACGATAACGACCCGAAAGTCCAACCGGAGTACCAGCTCTCCAGCGGGAGGTGTGTCCACTCAAACACCTGAGTAGTTGATTTCCGTGGGCGGATGAAGCAAGATAGCCCGGGACAAGCTAGCCACGTTCTATTCACGGAAGAAGCTTTGAAACTATAAAACTGAAGAAAGAAGTCAGTTACTTCGGTAGCGATTGGGACGTAGAAAAATGTGGAGCGACGAGCCAAAAATCAAAGGCTCTTTGCTTGTAATTGAATGCGTGGCAAAAGTGGTCGCGTGGAACGAGCCAGACATACCATAGCGGTGAACTCGTATTATGCGGCGTATTTCGCTTTGGTCAGTGATCCTGAGGGTGGGGGACATCGATCAAATCAGTCAAAAAAGTGTCAAACTCTCATGAGCGCACCTGAGCATCTTCGCGAGCCTGAATAAACGCTCCCGGAGAAAACACTCGAAGCATCGTATATCTCCGAAAATGGGCAGGATGTTATCATTCATCATGAGCCATATTGTTGTACCATCTTCTTTCTGTCAAGCTCAACGAGGGTATTGGAAAGAAATCGATGGCCGAAGGTTGATAGAAACACATAAAAGTAGTTGGTGGGATGATGGAGAAGATTGAGGCAATCAAAGCATAGACAGGTGTCGTCAGAACAGAAAATGGAGACTGATTCGTGACGTTGCTGTTCGCGTCTGCAAAACTGTATTTATCAACAGAAGCCTCGACACACCGGGAGCGGGCGGGTGCACTTGTCCGTGTGAAGCATAGATATACTATGCTCATGGTACCCCATTAAGCAGAGTCGGCTGCGAACGAGTGGGGGAAGAAGTCCTGCGTGGTCGTCGCGATAGTGTTGAGAGAAGGCTGATCAGTGAAAGCTACATCGGAAATTTCAAGGCCAACACCATACCTGAAGCATCGGTGAAGGGAGAGGGAAAGTCTGTCAAAACGGGGACGCAGAACCACTTTTGCAAAACGTCTCAGCTTGCGAAGGCCTTCTTGTCCGGCATGTCCCATCTTCGTCAACACCCTTGGGGAACAGGGATTATATGAGTCCACCCTTTTCCGACATCAATGCTTCGGATCCCCATGAACAGGGTCCTGCAGAGCTGCTTCGATCGCGATGGAATACCCGATGAGGGTATATTTTCTGTCCAACCACTGAAGTGTGAGCTCTGCTGTGGAGCCAGGAAGAAAGAGAACTGTATACCAATCAATCCCTTCACCACAAAACGTGTATCCGGCGTGGCCGAAGTGCACCATGTGTGCAAAAACATTGTCCAACAGGTCAAGTCGACGGATTCGCAGGGTCTGGTTCGAGGAAAACAGACGCCCGGTTCGGTCCGAAAATAGAAACCGCCACGCAAGCGAAGGCTCGAGAGCACTCCTCGAGCAATGCTTCGTGCATTGGATGGGTCTGGGCAAAGACAATCGCCTTCAAGAACGAGAACGCTCACTAGTTGCATCCTCTCCCGCGCCACCTCGCCCACAACAAGCTCTGTCAAAGTTTTCTTTCAGATATCCTTATTCGTCTGTTTTTCCACATATAACCAGATCACAATCGATCACTATGCGCTGAGATGGGATTCGGAGAGCCAATGCCATGATGTCAGGGATCCGGAATCGCAGACCGCTGAGGTGCTGAGAAGCCAGGGTTACGCGATATGGGATTATGGCAACCCAGGGATAATTGCAACTTCCCTACGGCCGCTGAATTATCGCTGCAAAATGATCGTGGGCGCACCTTTTGATCGCTGCATTGCCTTGGCCGCCAGATGACCCAACGAGACGTTTTGGAAATCTTTGCCCGGCTCGGTTGCCCTCACAAGCAGTCTCGGACGGTCCTATTGGTCAGCTGCCTTTCCCATGGCCAGGATAGCCAGGCGATGATATTTCACGCATCAAAACAGCACCCTGCGGAACACAAAACCAACGGGAGGGAGAGCGCATCGGGAGGAAGCACCTTTGCGCAGCATGTACGTGTCCATGGTGCGGTCCCGGTTTCCAAGCCTCGGAGACATCGTTCGATGTCGACGCCTATCGCTTCCCTTTCAGGTATCTGCATCAAAGGGTCCAGGGAGGTCGTGGCTGCGTCATATGTCCTTTGAGACAACAAGCGTAAGCAAGACAACCGACCCTGCAAGAAGATGTTGATACAAATTACTATTTCCCCACAACTCCTTATCGCAACCCTAGGTTGCAACTGGGCCGATCAACGCAGGCCAGCAAATTGTCGGTGCCCATTTTCAGTAGAAACGACCCAAGGTTTGGTCGGTATTGCAGACGCATCAAAATGTGCAAAGTGAGCGCTCGGGCGCTCAAGGACTTATCTATCTCCAAACGCTGGATTGACACCATTCCCGACGTAGTCAGTTCGATTTCCCGGGTAAGCCGACTGTGCATTGAACACACTCACGGTAAGGCATGGAGTCCGTGCTCCATTCAATTGACTGTTGAATAAGAATGGTGACTGGTAAACCATACGGCCAGGGTGAGGGAAGTCGGCCACTCCCGAGTATGCTGTTCAGAGGTTCCTGTTTCTATCATCACTGTGTATACTTGTCGACAAGTCTCACATACCAGAATATTTTGAAGACGCTTCGAGTGCGCCTGGGTTTGTTCGATACGGATTCCGGAACATGGGCACCGTGTCCTACGGAGTCCATATACTTCGACAGACTGTTTGCCACAGGGTTTCCTCGGGTGCGGCGGCAAGGTACGAAATATCATTTTTTTCTCGGAGAAAACACATTAATTTATTTGCATCTTTTTCCAGGAGAGATCGCGCGATGCGAGTTTTTTGATGCGTATTTATTTGGTCATCTATGTCCTTGGGAATTGGCGGGGGTCGCAAATATGCGAGCGTGAGCCGCCCATCGCCGCCTCGTAACACAAAGAGTGTATTGTGCTGTTAACCTGGACCGGGCCAGAGATTGATCATGGAGTTGGGCGTAATGGGTATCGACATGTCATCGGCAAAGTCATCGCGTGTAGTAAGGCCGTATGACAAGAGGTAATACAAACTTTGGCTCTTTGGTGGATGGCTATCGTATTCCAAATCCCGAGACTTGCGGACACTATGTAGTGCATGTCCTCTGTTTCGCACCGGATAGATATTCATACGCCGTCCTTGCTGTAAACACCAATGAGATGCCACCAAGGGGATTTGGCAAGAGCATCCAAGACAGAGGGTTCTAAGAAAGCGCCATGTCGGTATGATCTAGGCTGGTTCAATATCATGCAACGCGGGAGGCGGTTACGTGTGTGGGCCTTACAGAAAGATTCATTTTAATCCAGCACATTGCGTGGTGGAGGGTGATAGGGTGGTAAACCGAGGATAGACGTATGTACAGATGTCGTAACCTGAGCGATGGCTGGAGCATGGTCAACGTAGCTGCGATTGAAGGGCGATCCAGACATCGATCTGGGGGGCGTCGATTGGATGGAGCAAAATACAGGGATAGCCAGCGCATGAATAAACAAGCCATCGTTGTTTTTTGGTTCCTGAAGTGGGAAGCGAATCGGAGAGCCCAAGGCATTGGGGAATGAATTGAATCAGGACATTCGAAGAGGTCAATCCGAAGTGACGGAAGGCGAACGAAAGGGTACTTGCATTTGCCATAGTGACCTACTGAAGCACGGTTAATGTGGAAGAGATACAGTAGTCGTGACGGACCAGGATAACAGACCAATGATCGAACAAGGTGTCCTAGACTCAACGTCAAGCCACATACATGTTTGTTGGAGCTACGAAGCTTACGAAGACGGCGAACGGTCCTGAAGTGGCAGTTGGGCAAGAAAGGAAAACAAAAGGGATATCCTCGCCGATTGGGAAGCTCCGTTCTTATCACCTCTTTCGGTCCTATAGTGATACGGTTAGACACGAGGATGACACGCATTTTCAAGGACTCAATTTTGGTTTTGAAAGCGTGCCTGTGGATTGTGGATGCTACAAGGTCGCGACAAAGGTACTTGGATTTCAAGAAAGGCGTGAGTCGTCTCCATGCTAGCTGAGAAAGGAGAAGCCGACGGTCAATAAAGATACTATAAGGACCCATACTTTTGCCGCAGAGGGCCTTTAAGCGATGTCAGTGGCTTGTCAAGGTTGGCTTGAACACATGATTCAAGGATGGGGAAAGTCGTGGCAGCTTCAAGCCACCAAAATCCGACATCATCGAATAAAGCCCGGATGCGGAAGGGGGAATTCTTGGGCGTGCCATTTGATACATCCGGATTGGGGAGTCTCTGAGAATGCAGATTGAACACGACATGAAGTGACTGACGTGCTGAGCGGATGCCCAGGGATCCCGTGGACAAGACCCAGTTGACCCAATCGAAAATGATCAGGAGGGTGGTGCTCGAAAAGTTAAGCCCACTAGGCCGCTAGTTTAACGCCAGTACCCTATGAGAACAAGGCACTGGCGGAACGAATAGAGAGGAGCCAAATCAGCAAACTTGACGCGCGAATCAGACCGACGCGTCTGCAAGGTCGACGACGCGTGTGTTTTTGTCCTGATATCATTCCAGTACAGTTGATGGCAGTAAAGGTGGTCATTGATAGTCATGGAAATGGTGATGGCAGATGGTGGTTCTGGGTCAAGAGCAGACGCGTCGTCCGTGAGCGCATGAGCGGGTTCGAAGCTCCTGGAAGCCGTTGCCACACAAGAACAAGCACATGGAATTTGCCTCCGTGATTACATAATGACACGAACTGATTTAGTTGCCAGCGCCATTGAGGCGGCTCTTTCATTGACAGCTAGCATTCTCTTTCCTCAACGTCCATCACGATGCCCAAGGCCTCAAGATCATCGTCAGTGGCGACAAGGTCATCCACGAAGACCAGACGCTCGTCCCGCCTCAACAGCAATCGCAAAGGTTCTTCATCCCACCACACATAACGCCGCCACACAGGTGCTCATTGATCTCTTGTACTCATTTTGCCCGAGCAGAAGCCATAGGGAAGGCCGATGTATACGTGGAGATTCCAGAGGTAGCTATCAAGCGACGAAGACTAGCCGACGACGTGTCTCAAATTTCGGAAGCCTCACGAGTATGCACAGGCGAGATGAAGGCTTTAAGACATGCCACTGCGAGCGCCGCTCTTCGCCGCCCCCAGCGAACTATATCAGCCGATCTCAAAATCAGGGAAGACTCACTGAAAAGACGGGAGCAAGAACTGAAGCATCGATCAGAGGACCTGGAGAAACGACTGCGGTCCATACAGCAGAAAGAAGATCAGGTAACTTCCATGGTGCAATCCATACAGGAACGTGAGGCTCGCTCTGCGCTAGCTATGCTGGAAGAGCAATTTACTTGTCCATTGTGAGTGCCACTTGAGTCAATCGAATATGTCGATAACTCAACATCTATGCATCTGTTTAGATGTTACGAAGTCATGGCGCACCCTTACAGTCTGAATCCTGGACAGTGCGGCCATACATTCTGTTCTCTGTGTATCATCAAGTGGTTCTTCTCTCGCTTACACACTGCTTGTGGTGGGTGGCACGAATCGGTAGATTGCCCCATCTGTCGCAGTCTGCTCATTGTGACACCTGAACGCGTCCCTCGCCTCGACCTGACGTTCCCCTTCGTGCCAAACCGAACTACGAATGCTGCCATAAAATACCTTGTTGAGAAGGTATCCTGCGATAACGTATCTGGCTCAGCTTCTGTCATCAAAACCGAAGAACGCGAATCAACTTGGGAGTCCGCACGCATAACGAAGAAGGATAGCGCCAAAGAGGAGGAAGATGCCACTGCAGACACCTCGGCGTGGAGGATCGGAGGCATCGTCTATGTAGACTGGCAGAAAAGGGATAGGCGAGTCATTCCGCTGCGCAATTCTGGTGCTATACCCAGCTGATCGTAGCGCGTTTTCTCCAGAGAAGGGCGCAAGGAAATGGATCATCTCGCTAGTAATTGGACTATGCTCAAAACAGAGTACTTCGTCAGATTGAAGCAGAAGCTCGGTGTCTGAAAATGTCCAGCTAGCGCCAACTCATCGCTCCAGGCAGCCTTTCAAAAATTCAGCCGCGCCCCCTTCGTTGATTCTTGCGGCTCTTCTCTCTCTTCGCACGACACGCTCGTACTGCTTATCCACACACCGCACTCTCTGGCACCCCACCTTCATTCATGATGTCGTATTTCCTCCAATCTCGATGCTTCGATCGCGTTCCCGAGCCCTCCACCTTCAAACCGCTCCCGACCGTCTTACCTTGTATATGCTAGCCTCGTCGACCTTATCATCGGCCCGCCTCGCCTTTAAATGTTTAATAGAAGTTACCTTTACGCGGACATGGTCTAATCTTTCTTCTAGCATGCTTGGAATACTTACAACATCGGACTTAAGCTTATGATAGCTATTTATTCGTTCAATCCTCACAACCTATGTTTTACCTATGCACTCACTGTTGTATCGATTGCTACTCTGTTCACGTTATGGTATGTTACAAGTAGAAACAGCGCTCCTTCAATCCACGCATGCCCAATATATCCTACCGAGAATACGTCAAGGAAGACTCAAAGTTCTCAAGCATGGAATGTACCTACCCAGTCGGAAGGGGTAATCCATAGGTCGGTGACGCCGTCCATTTTCCCCAGTACCGCCGCACCTTTCCAAGCAAGAACTCGAGGATCAACTTCCTTTGGGGGTGGAATGATTTGAACCTTGTCCATGTTGGGTACCAAAGGGGTAGCTATCGCCTGCAACCTAGAACAGGTCAGCGAGGACACTTGAGAAAATGGGCATGCTGCGGCGGTAGTAACCAAGTTCTAACCTGCTTTCAAGAGCATGATTCATGCCTGGAATCAGACTCGTACCCCCAATCACCAGTACAGCTTGTAGATACTTCCTGATCTTCTCGTCCCCGCCAGCCGCCCGCGCGCTGTTAAATATAGCGACATCGAGTGGGAGCTTACTAGCCTCGAAAAATACATCAATGGGAGAGAAGTTCGAAGGCGGCGCGTCTTCATGCTGTGACGTTGTACCACTATTCTCAGCATTCGAGCGCGCTGGCGGTGCTGGCTTCGAATCATTCTCAACGTCAATGTCCATGGGAGTGTCGGCTGGCGCTTCGCTGGGAGCCGAGCCCTCTTCTGTTGACTCTGCCCGTTGTTTAGGATCCCGGTGGGGGAGATAATATATATCCAAGTACTTACCTCCGACTGGACCGTTTGGGGTGAACGCACCACCCAGAGGTTCAGTTGGTTCCGCATCTGGAGGTGGTAGTTCGGGGTCTGGCATGAGGTGTTGTGTCGATATCGTCATTGCAAGAGTCTATCCGATATGAGTGACCGTGAAGGAGCCATGAATAAATCGGCTTACGACTTGGTCGGCAGCCTGCTCAATAATTTCGTCAGTGATTTGGGCGGAGGACGGGCGCTTGAACCCAGAACGTTTCTTATCGAAGTCAATGATCCTCGGTTCGAAGAGGCACTGGAATGGCTCAGAAACGATGTCACAGCCGGATATACCGACCTACCATGGGAGCAAGGATGATTTCATCGTATGCACGCAAACCAAACTTCTCAGCACGACCTGGTCTTCGGGCTGTGAAGTCGTACAGGTTTAGTGCGACATCACTCTAATAATACATTTAGAACACAGATAAAAGCGCCTATCGAATCCACGAACCTCCTGCAGCGTGCATAATCTGAACTTCAGGTCTTCCATAACTTGCCAATCATAGGTACGAGCAAGATTGATATCTCTATAAGGAAACTTGATGCGAGCGAGAAGAACGTAGAGGAGTTCCGTAATGTCGTTCCCTCCAATGTTGAGTACCATTCTATCAGCGAGATACGGTTTAGCCCGCGAAAGTCAAAGATAAGGCACTGACCTGGTCTCAGGAATGACAAGGCCCTCATCGACACACGTAACACTGGTTGACACGGCTCCGATGTCTACAACGCACGCATTTGAGATCCCGGCACCGTATGTTGCAGCTAGAGATTCCTGTCACGAGTAAAGTATGAGCATCCCGTGGATTTATAGTATAAAGGATGGACCTGCTGAACACAAAGCTGTTTAAACCCTAAAGTTACCAGGAGAAGTTGTACCCAGTGGTGGACGTAAGAACGGTCATAGAAATCTGGGATCACGAGCACAACAGAATATTCCTACACCTATGAGCGGGCTTTTCAAGGGTTTAAGGGAGGAGACCTTACCTTTAAGTCTTTCGAACCAAGCTTAAACTTGTTCTGCAGCGTCTCGCGGATGGTTGTTTCCAGATCACTGAGAATCACTTGGAGGGAAGGATAGTCTCGTGTATTGAAATTGGTGCTGTGGATTGGATACCTAATGGTATATTTCGCAGAAGATGGATCCGCCAAACGCGATATCTATGCAAAGAGAAGTAAATGACATGCTTTCCCTCTAAACACGCGGCAATCACCTTGTCTCCGATGAGCACATCCTCAGAACAGGTCTCATCTATCCACTCCACCCGAAATGCATCGTTGTGATCCGCAATAACTTCGGGTATGAATGGCTGGTTGAAGTGGGAGGCTATTGTAGCGGCATTTGGTGTTACCCGATATTTGTAGAAGCGCATACGATCTCGCAAGGAAGACGATATGGCTGCAAGTTTCTTCTCGAACTATGTACAATGCATGAGTATTGTGACAAAGATTGGTAACAATGGTATTCACTGCGTCTTCCGAGGAGGCCCGTGCATCGCCAGTCGCGTCTGTGGATGTACTTGGTCGTGATATACTTTCTGAATACACTGGTTCGGGGACAGGGACCGTGCTTTTACGCGCAATAACGTTGGGGACTGAGACTGGATTCACATCACACGCTTTCCCGATGCGAATGAAGCGAGAACCAGGGTGTATAACGATTACCTGAGAGCCGCGTCTACACTGATTGTTACATCCCTCACCTGAACGAATCCAAGATATGGAAAGCGCACCTTTGCTCCTGAGGCGCAGCAGGTTCGTCAGTCTGCATGTCTCTCCTTCGTAGCGCATTTCTTGTCCAAAGGCTTTGCGAATCCGACTTCAGGTACGTTGCACCTTGCTGTTTGGGATTTGGGCTGGTGATGAACCTGAGCAATGTATCCCCTGGGTATTTGACCAATACTCACGCAAGGGGGACGTGGAATGAAGTGTATCTCATTCCATAGTCATCTCGTTTGATATTGGGAACTCCTCGAGGCATCTTTGGTGATTGGGGAAACTGAAGAAACGGAAACAATCCAAGCTTCGGCGTCAATGCCTCACATGGACAACGTTCAGGGGCACAGATATAGATTGGTAAAAATACGATGAAGCAAAGTACAAGAAAAGTCCAATAATATATAAACTTCAAAGCGAAATCCAGAGCTCGAGTAAGACCATAAATTACCAGAAAGCACACCTAGGATAAAGGGTGAGGTTACGCAACACTTGCTGACAGGAAAAGAAGGACCACGCACCATCCTGAGAAGCACTGACAAAGGTTTTCAAGAGAAGTGGCCTGCAAAATCAACTTCTCGACCTGCGCGGGTACAGTAAGCGCAACTTCAGGGTTAAAGTCACGACCTGCAAAGGGACATTCACACTACTGTCAAACTATCAAGAACCGATTGCCTTACCCGTCAATTTGTGCTGAACACGACTGTAGACTGCGAGAGCACGTTCGTTTCGAACCTCTTGAGCTCCGATACCACCCATGGTTTCTGCGCAACGCTTAATTAATCCCTTTAAAGAACTAATTGGATTTGGACCCACCATTGAAGATATCACTTTCGTCCGCCTTGAGCTTCCGACTAGGTCCTTGTGGATGGGCAGTCACGCGGGCCAATTCAGCAGCACGATCGGGGTCGGTTTCTGTGTGTGCGTGTGTGATTGGCATGCGAAGACAGGTTATAGACATTCCGGACTCACCATCTTGCCGTCGAACATCACCGTCGGCCTGCACCAGTCTCCAATTGATCAAGGGATCGTAGACAAACGCCTCCAGTACGGCCATAAGTGATTCTTTGTTGTCTCGAAGGACTTGCATCGAGATCTCGCAACTCTTCCTGAAGCTGCCCTCAATTCCACTGACCTGGGTACGATAGACAAGATCAACAATCATCTCCAAACATCAAGTAGAGGGTGCGTACCTCCATAGCATGTGTAAGCATCCTTGTCAAGCGGAAAGGTACTTTCTCAGGGAACTTCTCGCGGTGCATTGCTACCTCAAAGCAGTCACCGAAATCAATGTGAACAACCTTGCCAGATGCACGTTCCAACAGAAGATTGGATGGATGACGGTCACCAAGTCCGAGGATATGCCCAACCATGCTGTTCACAGCAAGGGAACGCGTGTATGTAGCACGTCGTTCCAACCAATGTTCAGAGTTGGTGCTTTTCAGCCAAAGAACGCGATACAGATCTTGACCGGTTGTGTTTTCGAGAGCATACTCAAAGACTTCGACCTTTTGTAGCAAGATGAGACTTTCATAATCAGGGGCCATCTGTGTGGTCAAATCAGCGTCATGTCCAACACCCTGATATACCGAATCGCACCTGGAGCATAAGCCTGTACTCGATATTGAGAAGCACCTTACGCGACTCTCGATAGTCCCTCACGAGAACGTGGAGCGTGTCACTATCCTGAACCCATCCGATGAGACCGGCGTTAGGAGCCAAAGGTATCACAGAGTATCGTTGTATGTGTAGGCGCCTCTTGAAACTATCTGTATCCGCGGAGAGGAGAGTATTCACAAGACTGAATAGTTGCATGACACGTTCGTCTTGACGAAGATCCTCATGACCTATCGCAACGTATCAGAGCATGTATCGAGGCAGACACGAGCGAACGAACCTTTCAAGATATAGTGGTAGTCTTTTCCATCGCTACCGACCAAAGAAAGGCGTCGGGGGCGTTGCTTGGACGAAATGACGGTGAGCTTCGGCGAGAAAAGGAGAATCGTGACGATCGGTCGGCCACTTTGATAGGTGCCTGTGATATATTGGTTAAAGACATTTTAACATTGGTAACACAAACGAGCGGACCTGGAACCGCCAACTCCAGATTTCGCGCTTTCAGGAGAGCAGGGGAAACATATTGGAGGTCAAGCGTGGTCAGCTGAGGTAGCTGCTTTTCAACTTTTTTGAAGACCTGCGCAGCGGTTTAATTCAATTGATGCTTGCGAAACGAGATAAGGAAATCTTACCCCGTAATATATATCCCAAGCTTTGTCTAGCTCTGCGGTATCGCCGTACTTATGATACCGCCGGCAAGCATCTCGAGCCTCCTTCAGTTCACGACCGAAGACTTGGACAAAGGAGGTTTCCCGAGCCGTCGAAGGTCCCTGATGAATTCGTCAGTAGAATTCACATACCTATTAGGGGGAACTTACCGCTTCAATCATGTCGTGCAGAGGTTCTAGAGCCATAATCATACCCTCCGGATTATTCTCCGTAAAGTAGAGCCGTGAAGCCTCTTCAAGTCCTTCATGCCATAATTCATGCCATAGGATGGCCACCCTTATCAACTCTCGACTGACCAACAGGGCCTGGACAGTATATGAGCAAAGAAACGCAGACGCACAAAAGCCGATCATACCTGAGTAACAATGTTGGCGCTGTGTTCTCGCATGCGATCCATGATTGCGACAGCTGCGTCCCGACGCGATTTACTAGATGACTTCGAAGCGACAGTCAACGCGTAGATCAGAGCTTGAGGGTGATGCTTTCCGACATCCGTGAGCAAGGAATTGATATTGCGACGAATATTTATGTGGGGCGTTTGGATTCGGGCAATAATCTAGGAGGCGATCAGGGCCAGGAATCAAGGATAATAGAGTTGACGAACCTGAGGTATCACTTCCAGCCAAGTATCAACCTCCACCGTTGTGAAACCAGTTCCCATGGCATGGCTAACCTCATCGTGGGCACCATATTTGAACCAAAGTGTGAGAAGGCGTAGGGTGTCCTGCAGTGCATCCTCATTTCGCAGGGAAATCGATCGGAAGAACCCTGAAGCAGTGTGTCAGAAACCAGCAAGGATGATCTAAGGATAAGTGTACCTTCGACTGCCTGGACGACATGGGCCGCGAGGCCAGTCCCTCTTGTGCTACCAGACCGACTCTCCAACCCTTCCATGAAGCCGATGACTTCAAAATTGGATAGAGCCCACACATGCCAAGCTTTGTACCATGTTGGATCGTAACGAGTTGCTAAATAGAAGGAAGAGAGAATGTCTTCAATGTTGTTCTGATCCATAAATCAGCAAGGTCATTCAAATTCTTCACGAAGAAAATGACGATCACCTCGTCCCAGCCATCGCTCAGGTCGCGCTGCCATTGACCTTGCTTAAAGTAACATCGCGCAACGAGGGCCCTCAGTTCTTGCAGCTTGGTCGGAGGGAGGTTGGAATTGATATCGTCATCAGGGTCCAATGATATATCCTTCGACAAACTCGCAACGAAGTGACGAACAAAGTCCAAACTTTCGGTCTTGGCACCTGTTGCCCACATATATTTGAGTTGGGCATAGACGACTTCTGGTGGGGCCTGAATGAACGCAAACATTCTGAACTGTGATATCATCAAGAAACAATGTTTTAACACCTACCTTTTCGGGGGTGAGCAGAGAGTTAATGGTTTTCTCGGCAAGAACCATTCGACCAGATTTGCGGCAAAGATTTGCAAACTTAATCCACATTACTGGGTCATCTTCAGGACCAAGGACGAGGGTTCGAACTTGAAGAATACGTTGCCAAACTTCGACGTCTGGCTGACAACCTCGGAGACTGATACATGATCAGCCAGCGTCCCGGAAGTAAGATTGATACAAAGAACGTACCGCTTCATCCATGTCTTACGGATGGCTAGTTGACGGTCAGGTTGGTCAGCAAGTTGTTTATACACGATGATCTCTTCGAGTTCGGAAAGCATTTGGGCGCGAACCATGACACTAGCACGGTTTTAGCGTCGATTGTTGCAGGAACGAAGGGAGGACTCACTTGTACGAACGACCATAACCTTCCCAAACAAAAGCACTGAGCTCTGTCTCAATGTGATCTCTGGCGTATCCAATGAACCTCTTAGCGGCAGCGAATTGATTTTGATGAACGGCAAGGATAGCGCGGTAGAAGAACCGGTCTGGAGCACCATCACGCATAGTATTGATATAATCTTCCATGGCGTCCCATTCTCGCAGTGACCAGGCAGCAGCAGCAGCCATAGGAGCGATCTCCCTACGCTCTTCGAGATTGGCAATGCCCCAATGATCCTCTACGATCGCAGCCAATTGATCCCATTCACCTAAAGCGTGAAGACACTTCATCTTTCCGATAGCAATTGGCTGTGACCCAGGATTCAGTTCCGCTTTCTTCTCATATACGGTCAAAGCCTCCTGCCAACGGCCCAGTCTCTCATACCATTCTTCATGCTTCGTGACATCGTATTGCTCGCCTGCCGTTATCAAGGTCCCCCAAGCAGCGTCATGCTGATGCAATCGGGTATTTATAGCGATGAGAGACTCGATGATCGCGGGAGAGGATTCAGAGAAAAATTCCAACTCTTTGTAATGAAGAGCTTTGGCGAAGGCATAGTACTTCATAGCCTGTTCACCAAGAGTACGGTGTTCGATAGGGAGAGGCTTGTCCTCGTGCTCCATGAACTCTGCCAATTCCAATAACCGATGTACGAGTTCTCCGGGAGTAGTGTTCGATGTGATGGCGTATTCTATGGACCGGACGAGGTCCTCCTGAATTACGACGTATCGTGAGTGCCGAAAAAGACGGAGGTACTAGAAACAAACCTGATACTGATCGTACAGCTCGCCCCAGCAGGATAAGAAAGCGGCGTTGAAGAGTTCTTTTGCAAGAGGAGGATGTATATCCACCAAACTCATACAAGCCCGGAGGGCATGCGAAGGAGACTCCTTCATAAATTCGACTTCAAGATGATGCATCCATTCAAGCCACTCATCTTTGGTGGAAACGTGCGATACATCCCATGCTTGCTTGAGATGTTGCTGATTGACTGTGAGCTTGGTAGCCTCTGCAGGGGCGGAGTACTCGGGGGGTCGATTGTTGTCACTAAATGTAGGGTTAACAACCAGTGAGGAGCGTCCATCGCGGTCTACTTACGAGGCTTCTACGCCCTCTTGGACTAATCGTTCGCCATTCAGGAGTTTCGTAATGAGGCCTTCGTACTTGGGGTGACTAATTCGATGCTTTGCCATGACCTGTACGAGAATGGGGTCAACGATATGAGTCTAAAGCGAGTGACAGGTTGCGATCACCTTCTGAATTGTTGAAACAAAAATGGCGAAGTCCGAACCCAACTGGTATACGAATGCGCAAAGTGCGTCAAGCGCCGTTTGACGGATGTCATTTCCGGCCGTGTCCAAAACGCGGACGAGAGGATGGATGATTCGAGAGGCATGATCAGAGAAATTGACACGCGCAGATAGTAGTTCAATCGTATGAATAGCCTTCTTCCTAAGCTGAGGTGATGCATCGGGGCGTTCGTAGGTCCGCACAATCATTGGGATGACGAGTTGGAGATACTCTTCGATATTGGAACCAAAGCTCACAAACACATCACATATCTTCATCTGAGTGTTCATGCGCTTATCCGTGAGCTCGCCATCGAAGACGTTGAGTATCGGCGGGATCACGGAGGCTAAGAATGGCTTCGCCTCAGCGTCCAGCGCACTTCCAAGAGCTTCTATGAGGGTCATGACAGGTAGTTGCAGAGCCGGATTATCACTATCCCACATCTCATTGATGAGGGAGTACATCCCCACCATATGGTTGCGGACGTGTTGCTTGATAATCCCTACGAGAATGGCAAGCTGCTGGAGGTGGAACTCCTGCATACGGACAGTTGAAGTCTTGGCAACATGCGAAAAGGCGGGTATGATCTAAGCAAATATTAAAATCCTTCTGTTGCTTGCGAGTAAAAGAATACATACCTGTGGTAGGAAAACTGCACATTTCAAACCTTGGGTTTTGAAGATAGACATAATAGCTTCGATAACCGTATGGTGGTGTCCACTCAACGCAGGATCTTTGAGAATGGCCAGCAGGGCAGTGATCACGACAGTTTGGAAATAATCCTCGGTTCCGACAGCAGCCGTGTTCTGTGCAGCGACTGCGGCACTAACAGTAGTCATTACTGTTTCATTGGCAGCTTCTTCTTGAGTTTTGCTCTACATTGCCAATATGAGATCGACGACGTCAAGGAAAAATAAAAATAAGTAAATGGACGAACCTTCCTTCTGAACGGATCTAAAGCTCCAAGCCGTCCTAAAACCTTCACAACCTGCCGCTTGACGTCCGTAGACTGTTCTGTTCGCAAAATCCTTCCAAGCATAGGCAAAAGTTGAGGATAATCCACAAGGGGCGCAATGACATAGCTGGTGTGCGAGCAAATCTGCCCAAGCGTATGGAGAGCCGCATCCCGTTTGACAGTAGAAGGATCAGATAGCCTCGGGAGGATAACTTGCATAAGGTCGGGGACTTTGGGTAGAGCATCTTCACCGGCGACCACACAGAGTTCTCCCAGACACATCAATACATTGGTGGCAATTGTAGGCGCGTTGTCGCTAGCTTTCGGAAGTAGCGCATGGAGCATGGAAAGCGCATAAGGTTTGATAAGTCTTGAAGTCGCGATCACCAATTGCGTGAGTAGACGCGTGCATTCCTCCCGATTCCGACTATGGACAACAAAAGTTGGTAAAAGCTTTTCACGAGAGTAAATTGAGGATGGCTTACGTCACTGTAGAAAACTCGAGCTCCGTCAACAGCTGGATGAACGCCTTCCTGAGTGAAGGCATGACGTAGGCTGGGTTGTGCTTAGCCAACCGACCAATGAGATTGACAGCGGCCAGACGATTATCGAACTCTTCGTCATTGAGGGCTATAAACAAGGATCGCACGTTCTCTGCTTGGGCTAGATGCTTATCGAAGCGATCATTTAGGGACTTCAAGACGGCATGACGAATAGAAGCAACTATGCAGAAGGCATGAGCGGACGATCATTTAGACAGACCAATACCTACCGGGGTCTGCAACACCAACAGTGAGCAGCTTATCCAAAACATCGCTTATGACCTCGATGGCGTGACTGCTCGCTTGATAACAGATCGGGTCTCTAATAAACAATTGGCAGCACGTATCCGCTGCAGCGCGGCGAATATTGACGTTGTCGCTTTCCATGTAAGGAAGGGCGCAATTGCGCACAAACTCGTTCAAGACATGTCCTACATAGACGCGTCCGCAGAGTGAGTGCAAGCACCAATGAAAACTAGGAGTGCATACCAGTGAAATCGAATTCACTTAGTGTTTCCAGGGCCAACTGGATACGCTCTATATTTTGATCGTTGACCTGATGATTCGGGTCAGTCAATAACGGATGATCAGGACGGGGGTGGTTACCTGAGTCGTGCTAATCTCACGAGCCATGACATGGGGTTCTCTACTGAGTGATGATGGAGCTCCAAGTGGTTTGTATGGTTGACCACTGAGTATGTGCGAGAGCATGTCCAATAAACGATCTACAAGTTCATGTTAGGGTTAGACTAAAAGACGGATATCGGAATGACCTTGGATAGTCTTGAGTAGTGGAGGAATCGCCTTCGCTGTTTCTGTAAGACAAGTCTTCAGAGCCTTGCTTAGGCCACAGGCAAACATAAGGTCCAGTTGATCGTGTAACAACTTCGTGAGATTAGGTCCAACCGCTGTTGACAACATGCCGACGCATTGTAGAACGGGTTCCTCAGAGGTGGCATTCTTCTTCCTACTTTGGGTTAAGACTAGTAGCGACAGAGGAGAGACAAGAACTTCACCCCCGCATCAATAAACAGGACTTGACGTTTAACATAATTTGCTCCAAGAATGGCTTCATGTCACCATGAACTGAAGCTGCCGTATGGCCTATGGCAATGAAAGCTAGGGAAAAGATGTCAGGGAACGTACGTGAGGAGTTCATCCACGAACATACCATACGAGCGTTCGCTGGGCTTGTCAAGTTGGGTAAGTAGATGCCCCATAGATTTGTGTAGGAAATGTTCAATGAACATGGCGGTATCGTAGCCAGCAAGAGTCGGAATCAGCGCAATCACAGCCCGCCTGACGAGCGCATCCCTATGTGACTTGAAGCGTAAGATCGTCTCGGCTGAATCCATGAAAGAGTCTTTCATGAACTGGGAGCCAGGGAATAAGGGTGTGTCACGAATCATAGGGGAATCAAGCGCACCATCTTGCCATAGAGAAATAATTCACGATAAGTCAGTAACGATCCGTGGATAACTTCGGGTTGCGAGTGCTTTAGTCCAAGTTGCGCATCTTGGAGGACTTTCTGTAGAAGTGGACTCTTCTTGTCGCGGTCCGTTACGATGTCCAGACAAATGGCTAGCAGATCAGCGGCACCCTCTCGTACTATGACGCGGGGATCTCTCATTGGTAGCAGAATATTGTCGAGGACGACACTGACATGTGCTGCGAAGGCGGGACGGCTGTTCTTTGCAAGTTCCTTAAGGATAAGGACGCCAGCGTAGCGAGGGGATTCTTGTTTGTCGGGTTGGAGCAACTCAATGGCGTCTGGAACTTCCTTCTCCATGAATCGGTCGCCAAACAATGAACCACCGGTCAGTGCGATCCTTCCGAGGGTTTTGGACGCGGCGAGCATGAGGTTGATGTCGTGGTTGGGTAGTTGGTGCCGGACATAGTTGTAGAAGCGAAAACGGTGTCGTCTAGACTCTTCGGTGTCGACATAGAGCAGTTGATCTGTGCACTCGTTAGCATGGGCCACATTCAAAGTGGTATGTGACGCGCCTATTGCAAGCAAGCCTCCGAATCGATCTGAATTGTTTTGACTGTGCATCAAGTCGAAGAGATTACGGTTGATTGTGTCGTTCCATATCTTCGCCGAGGCATCCGGGGTCATCTCTGAGACTCTATTTGCGACCTGGTATGCGGGTCCATGAGTCAATGACCCGGGGAAACAGGAACGAAACCCGTACGTATCGACGCAAGTCCAATGCAGACTTGGCTCTGACATCGTTGCTTTTGGACCTGAGACCTAGAAAAATGTTGTTGAGGTCGTCGGTCTGAGCAACGTACGCTGTTGAAGCCATGGCTCAGACCGCGTATTCACCGTTCACGGTGACGATGAGGAAGCCTTGACCTTAGCGCCCATATGATTCCAATACCATAAGCGCCCGTTACTTGTTATGTTTCTCGCTTGACCTGGTGAGTGGCAAATCCGCCCAACGAAATGGCGGCTGACAAAGCCTTAAGCGCCCAGTTTTGTGTCCATGACCGTTTGACCTTCAAGCAACCCCGACACTTCGTCTATATCGCCTCAACCACCTCTGTTGGCCGCGTTGAACGACATTCGGAATAAATATGAATGTTATCTAGTCAAATAAAATACGAAATTAATTCTCTAAGTCCTCATCTGAGTCGCTTTCGGTGTCATCTGGCTCATCCATGACGATGTCACTTGCACCCTGTTCGGTTCCTCTCGACAAATGTTTGGTCAAAGCCTCTTTAAGAGCCTGGAGCTTATTGGGCTTGTTACGCAGCTTCGTCTTGGTGGGAATCGTCCCCTTCGGAAGAAGCGTCCGCAAGACATCTAATTGATCATCAATCTGACGGACCCTCATCTGATCACCTACATCAGCAACGTCCTTCAGAAGGACGACTTTCGCCAGCCGATCCCGGTTATCTTGCTCGCGTTGCTGTCTAGCCTGCTCCTTTTCCTCCCCTGCCCTCGCCGAGGCGACATCATGATCGACTTGAGCTTGCTTCCGTTTCCCCTCCAGTTTGCTTGCATCAACCAATCGAGCTTCTTTCATAAGGTATTCGTAATCTGCCTCGACCAGATTCTTGTCCATCCATGCTTGGGTGTTGTTGGCGCGGTACATGGCGAGGGCGTTGTAATGGTGGATTGTGGTGAGCGGTTTCTCTCGCAAGTGCCTTCGGAGTGCCCCTAGCGCCCCCTCGTTTGCATCATTTGTCGCTGGCATCCACGCCCTCATTCGTTCCTCCGCCGATGCACCATCAATAAGCCCCCCTGGAGCATACTCCGATGAAAACCTAACCCAAGTTGCCAAAGCTCCCTGGAAAAATTTGACGAGAAGTGTCTTTATATGGGGTAAGTCCGGCACCATCACTTGAATGGCCTTGAACCCTGCTTCATCCTCCCACTCCTCTCCATTGAACACTGCTTCTGCTGGGGAAGCTCGAGCTCCAAGGAGAAGCTCAGGTGAGTCAATAATCTTTGATACGTGCGCTCGAACTTTGACATGAAGCGGTCCTAGATCGAGACCGTTGATGTTCTCGGTTCCGGGGCCTCGGACTGCTCGCATGTAAGGAAAAGTGACCGAGAGCATGTATAAAGCTAGGACACATAGTTCGGTGAGGGTTGGAGGATCTTGGAGGGCGCGAACGAGGTTTTCTTCCAAATTTGTGAGGGCAGGTCGCTTTTTTCGGTACTTGACACCGTTCATAAATGATAAATACCCTTGGCGGTGCTTGATTAGCTCTATCGCAGCCTCCCCATGACTTCCAAAACGAGTGTTATTCGTTCCAGGAAAGGGAGAGGACTTGCCGACATGGATTTCGAAGTAGCTCCTGTAGGTGTCTCCTTGCCCCTTTTTATCGTCCTTGTTGTTGAATATCGCCCCAGCAATAGATGCAGCCTTTGCGCCGCCCCGTGTTGACTTTTCCAAAGCGGCCATCTCTTCTTCGCTGATCTCCCCAGATGGACGACTCGCTGGATTGGCTAGACGCTGCAAAACGGCGGCATTATGCTTGTTTGCCAGGACGATAGGGGGTTCAGTGTCGATTTCCTTCCATCCCTCCATCATCGCCGTGTTCCCACCCTTGAAGCTATTCTGCTCCTTGTGCATACAGCAACCGGTCCAAAGGAACAGGGTTATCTCGCGCTGCTGTGCTGACGAGAGGGCTTCGAACGCCTGCTTTCCCAGGTCCCGAACCAGCTTGTCGGCCATCTCCACATCTTTCTCCGCCCGTTCGACTTCACTGAGGGCATCCCATGCATCAACACCACCAACTCCTTTGATCTTCTCATCAATCCCACTGACCACGAGCGCAATTAGCTCCGCGGGAACCATCTCTTCAAGCGCGTCCTGTCCCAATGTTTTGATTGCCTCTTCCTTCTTCCAGTCTCCCATCATGTTGGCCGTGCACTTTTCGGCGCTGGCATGATCCCCGTTCATCCCCATCAATTTACTAGCAAACTCGGACAGCTTTAGCGATCCAAGGCCTTCACGCCGCGCCAACGGGCTATTGCTGTACACCCTGGACAGCTCCATCATTTTCTCATGCCACGAAGCCTTCGATGTTTCGCTTGAATGACTGGGGAGATGATCAACACCCATGAATCGGACTCGAGGTGCTGTTGTATCTTCCGCAGATGAGTAGTCAGGGGCTTGGACCGTCACTTGTTTCGCTTCATAGTTTAGGTGACGATGGGATGTACTGTCTGCGCTGATTGTAAATGCTAGCGAGGGAGAATTAGATATTTTGATCGGGTTTGAAATTCGAAAAAACATACAATCTGCCTTCTTAATCTCGTGTCCCAACTGCAGCTTCGCCGCAATCCCTCCTTCAAGAATTGCTCGAGAAACTGTTCGCGCACTGATCTTCCGTGGCATAGGCATCCGCAAAATCTTCATGATCTCGCACAGAACCCCTGGTATCTTTCGTTGACTGCACCCGCTGAGTGCGAGAACGCGGATCATCGAGCGAGCTTGAGGCGTAAAGGCCCCCTTCTTCGTGAGCTTGAATAAAGTGGGTGATTTCTCGGCGTCGGTTTTCGCTATGAGTGCGGCTTTCGCAGTGCGTAACCGTTTCATCTGCTTTCGTAGCGCGTGGACTTCCTTGCGGCACTTGTAAAGCTTCTTCGTACTTGATGCGGCAACTACCTTGGATGCCTCAAGCTCACGTCTCATTGAATCAATCTGGATGTCTTGCGTGCGTAAAGAAGATTCAAGTGCATGGCTTGTTTCCTTGAGTGAATCCACCTTGGTCTGTAGCTTTTCATGCTTCGCAGCACCCCGAGCCTTCCTCTTTCGCTCGCAGTGATAGCGCTTCTCCATCTTCCGAAATGCCACACTGACTTTTTCAAGATCGGCATGAGCGGTGTCGAGCTTTCCTGACAGGGTCTTGAGCCGACTTCGTTCGGTTTGTGAATTTGGGGCTTTAGGTCCGATGTTCTCCTTATTTGACTCGACAGCTAGCTTCATTGAGCTCTTCTGTGATGCCGATCTTCGCTTCCGAACTCGCGAAGGAGGTGTTTTGCTGCCGTTGGCCATGGGGGAGGGGAATATTGTTTGTTTTTCTTCATTTTTTCGCGTTCTCTCTTGCTAGAATCGTAACAGGTACCAAATAATATCCGTATCCATACGATATATTAGTACCGAGGCAGTGTAGCAACTGTACCTTGAGAATAGTGCCCATTCTTAGGTTGCGAGCGCGAACCCGGCGTTGAAGACAAGGCCGCATAGGAGCTCAGGAGTGAATGTCACACCGCGTAACGCTCAACTCTCACTCACTCTATGTCACTATCTCCAATTCATGTTTTCCGCGTCTTCGTCGCGCATTAATATAAACTTCACTAACCTAAGTGCTTTCCGAAGGTCATATCTAGAGAATGTTCTTGCCCTCATCTCAACACAAAATTTACACCGCGAGATCAAGTCCGTATCTCATTGAAAAGTACATCTGATTGATTTTGAGCAAGAACGTTCTGTAGATAATTTTATTCTAAACACTTTCTCTCTATATACCTGAGCTTCAATGTGACCGTAGAATGTGCAAAACTTGAAGCCGCATCGAAGGTTACTCAGAGGGAGGGACCAAACATTGCCAAATATCCAGCCTGGCCAGAGGATTTGCGCCTCACCACTTGACCTTGTCAATAATCTTGTGATCAAACAACCTCCAAATCACTTGAATTCAACTGAGCAAAACTTGCTACGCATTTTTGCTACGCTCGACAAAAGTAGGTCATAATCACGCAGGCTCCTGGCGCCCCGCTTGAGCAGGTTTGATATCTAGACATCGGCTGCGGTTGCTGATTTGTCACGCGTTCTTTACTGCTGTTGCGCAGCACTGCCTGATTCGTTCTCTCAACTTTTAGCACTTAAGGCAAAGTCAAACGCCCCAAGTTCGAAGATGATAGTCGACGCAAGAGCCTCTCTAATGGAGCAGAAGTTGCTAGACGTACGTTGCACCTGCATTACAGGCCGTTTTCATCGCTCATGGAACCAACGGATGCAGATGAATGACGGCGGAAAGCCTATTGATCCCCCACCATATACCGACTCGGACAGGCTTGTTCCACCAAGGCCACCTCCACGGCCACCAGTCCGAGCGCCAGGTTCTTCGTCTTCTCAGCATTCTCAGCATACCGAAAGTGTCAACGGCCTCTTCTTGGCCAAACGAAAGGAAGCCATAACTGGTGCGTTTGCCGCCGTTGGTATCCTTGCGTTGCATTGAACTTGCACTCTCAAGGGCGCTATCGACTTGATCCATGCCTCCCCATTTCCGATACACATCATCCCCCAAAGGGATACACTGAAATCCCTAACGCATGCTTTGCAACGCATCAAGGTGATATCAATGTTGAAATTTCGACGGCTTGTAATCACAGCGAGCAAGCCCGAGCTGTCGCCTGTCTGGCCAGTCGCACCGGTAACATCACTGTCCTCCTGGTAATGTCTACATTCTGTTCGACCATTCCTCCGTTCTGACAAGAACGCACAGGCCGAATCACCTGCCTCACAAACCATCAAACTCGACCTGACCTCACGCCGAGGTATGTAGACTGTCCCCTGTTGTCGCAAATGAAGACCGGTCTAAATAGTTCCGCAGGAACCGTCGCGTTGTTTGTCCCCCGTGCGTTCTGCGGCGTCATTAAGCTTTACACTCGCAAAGGCTCCATGGAAGTGATGCCAGCTCTCTTGAAGATCTCAAAAATAGTCAATGAGTCTGATAACGAAATTCTTCTGATGGTCGGGTCTTCAACTTCGACATCCTCAAGCGTCGTCCCATATGCCGACTTCTGCCAGCTTCACTCCAGGCTCGGACAGATTTATGTGGGCGTGAGGGGGGAAGATAAGCTCCTCCCGCGTGAGCCTGGAGTTTGGCAAAAGCTAGCCACTTACTTCGGCAGGCACGACAATGCCTCGACTCGCACACTCTCCAGCAGCGCCTCGTAGAAATTACCTTCTACTCCACTTCTCCTTCTCCTTATCGTATCGTACTTGCTCTCATTTGTATTGTATTTATATCGGATAATTGCTTCGATTGGTAACTGATACACCACCAGGATTCCTGTCATCACACAGGATTCACGTTTCTGTTGGCTCCCAGCGTCTGAGCTGAAGTCCCGACGAACACGGAAACTCGCCAGATGCTAGATTCACCCACATGAAAGGCAAAAGGATATAAACTCAACTTCAAGCACCTTTAAAAAACCGACTGGCAGGGTTTGACACTTGTAGCAAATTCCCCTCCCACAGCTTGTATGGCTTCCACGTCTTCCCCCAAGGTCGGTTGCTTCAGCGGATTCTTCAGACGGACTCGAAGGACCAAACATCATCGTGACGACGAAAGAAACGATGATGGTCCAAGTAAATTCAAAGCTGAACGCAAATTAGATGCAGAGGTATGTAAGATGTGATAATTATGGAGAATGAACGCAGCGCTCATCCTAATCGTTGGCACCGCCTTTTAGCCGCCATACAACCACTTCAACCTTTGTTGCGATTTCTCTTGTGGAAACACAACGGAAGCTTGGCTGAACGATGATAAACCACCGGAATACACCTGGAACGATGCCAAGAGCATTTATCGCCCTGAGATCCTTACCACGATAGAAAGTACTCTCGATGAGATCAACCCTCAGCTGAGAGCACTTAGTTTGCAAATCCACGGTATTGTCGACCTCCACAAAGCTAGTTATTGCTCTCTTATTAACCATAACTCTCTTAGATAATCCTGAATTGCGATTCGAAGAGAGGTGATACATCCCGCACCGGCGTTGGTGCCTCTCCGCTCATAAACTGTTTCGGTAGATTCGCACATGACCTACTTACGGGCTACATGGCTCGCCATGGATTCACCGTAACCCGACATTATCTTGGCCTCGACACTGCCTGGCGTGCAGAATATCAGCACCTAGGTGGGGGTCGTGTCCTCGGAATCAATTCAGAAATGGACGCACTCCCAGGCATGGGCCACGCCTGTGGCCACAATCTCATAGCTATCAGCGGAGTGGGTGTTGCCATCGCTGTCAAAGCGGCCTTGGAAGCCCACAGTATACCTGGTAAGGTCATTCTGTTGGGGACTCCCGGTAGGCCTGAATTTCCTTTTCAGAATAAACACCTGGTCACTGACATCATCACGATTATGCTTCTTCTCTCACAGCTGAAGAGAGCGGTGGTGGCAAAATATTGCTGCTGGATCGTGGTGGGTATGACGAGATGGATGCATGTGTAATGTGAGGGAACATCATTGACGGTCTACTAACCCATCTCATGATTTTTGACGCATATAGGTGTCACCCAAGTCCTGGGCCTTCACATTCCGTGAGTACTGGAAGTTCCAACGCCATGCAGACGATAGAAGTCGAATACTTCGGACACGCGTAAGTCCATGCTCAAACTCACAATTCAATATATTCACGTAAGGTGACTTTCTTAAGTGCGCACGCCGGCGCTGCTCCATGGTAAGCCAACCCGCTTCAAACGCCGTAGATGACCGTCTGAGAATACTCTGCCGCTGAAGGGAAGGGACAAATGCCTTGGATGCAGCATTCATGGCTTACTCCGGTGTTTCCGTCCTGCGCCAACAAATAAAGCCTAATCACCGCGTCCATGGAATAATCGGCGGTAAAAACTGGAGTGCTAATGGTAAGGAACCTGAAGCTTCTATTCGAAACAATTTTTTGTCTCACACTTCGCAGTGATACCCGACTACGCAAAGATGACTTGGATAATCAGAGCGCCCACTCACTCCGAACTTGCGCCATTCAGGGATCGAGTGAAAGGGTGTTTAGAGTAAAGAGTTTTCGCTTGTTATGGTCCGAATTGCCCTGCTGACACGGGCGAACAGAGCGGCAGCACTAGCAACTTCCTGCAGGTACAACCTATCTTTTGGGCCCGAGTACTATGACCTTCATCAGAACCCTATCATGGGTAAGCCCACGACCCATGACATCTCCCCCAGCTCCTGATGATGATGTCGTAGCTGAAGAATTTTCTAAAGTCGTCTATTCTTGCTTCGGATGTAACACTAGTTCTGCTGATAGCACGGCATCTACTGATTTCGTGAGTGATTCTACATCCAAATCTTTCTTCTCCCGTTGAGCTCGTTTATCTCATCTGACTTGTATCCGCACTTCCCAGGGAAATGTCACATATCGTATGTATTCAGTCTAACTTTGTCCGCTGCTTACCGCTCACCTTCTACAAGGAATCCCTTCGCTTCACCCAGCATACGGTAAGACTTCCATCCGTATTCGCTCCGACAACACCGTTCACAAAAGTACTGCAGCCATACCAACCAAACCTGGAGGTGGGAATCATACACCTGATTTCGCAGTCTCTGCGCGAACACAAGAGGCCCATGATGCGACTATGATCGTGACCAAGGGTCTGGCTCTGACAGGCGTCCGCATTCTCAGTGATGACCAGTTTTTTGCCAATGTGCGAACAGCAAGGATCTTTCATGATTGAACTTTTGAAGGCAGCTGACCCCTGTGCCAGGTCAAAAAGGGGCATTCATGTGGACTGTGAACGACGGCGACGCATCCCAATGGCGCCAAGAATTAATCATTGCTATTAAGTAGCGCATACGCAATGAAGATGTTGTATGTATTGTAGAAGTCCTATGTAGGGGTAGTCTGTGATGATTCAAGAGGAACGCATGCGTGCACGGAGACAACAGGGTCAGTCAAGAGGGTTGCATCTATGAGCTTGAAGGAGCGGCCGTCGGAGACGGAGGTTTCTGGGCGTCGGCCTGTTCAGTGACCTTCGCCGAAGGAGTCTTGGACTTTGCTGTATGTTTATGATGCTTCGACTTTGATTGAGCCGCTTCAGCGACCATTCTAAAGCAGCGCGATCAGGAGGTGCCAATCAGGGGAGACCAAAATTTCCTGACCTTTCTAATTCCCGACGTTCTTCATCCGACTCGTCAGGAACAGCAGCTTTGAAGATAGCGCCGATGAGGAGCAATCCCTGGATTCCGCAAAACCCAATGTTCGGTCAGCATTCTTAATCGTACATCGGATTGCTCACCTTCGCACGATTGACTAAAGTCATTTCTGAGGCACCTTGCTCCTTTAGCACCTTTTCAACAACCTTTGTAGGAGGATTAGCAAGATATCTAAATGGACATTGGGAAGAAATGTGACAAACCTCACGGAGCACTTGGATGACCTCAAGTCTAGCCCCTCGCCATGAGGCGAGCATGATCTACAGGGAGCATGAGCCAAATGGTATCGCAAGGCACGCAACACTGGGCGAGGCGCGCAGAGCTCTGGTGACAGAGTATTCCGTTGCTTCGGGCCGTGATGGAGAGGGAAAGGGAGATCAACAGACCTTGCCAGTAATATCCATCTCAAGCGCCTTGAGTTCCTCTTCGGCTACTTCGCCTTTGGCTTGGAGTTTCTCCATTTCCTGAAAAAGGAAGTCCGCGGAGGAACATTGAACATCCCACGAGTTCCAGGACAAGAGCAGAGACGCACCAGCATTACATCACGGACGCTTAGTCTAATGAGAGGTTGAGCGACGCCAATCCATGCTTCACAGGAGAATTCACTTACGCGCTACCAATGACACCCCAGACATCCTTCGCGAGAGTTCCTTTCTCCTTCAATCGCGAGAAAAATCCCGGGCTACAAAATGAAATATCACACAGATCAAGAGAAAGATTTCATGGGCATTTGTAAATGAGCTACCAAGATGAATAGAAGGAATAAAGAGGTCACGCACATGCCCAAGAATTTCTTCGATTTGAGAAATGAAGTTGCCTTCATCATGTACACATGTCCTATCGTATGAAGTAGCTATTTGAAAATATGAGATTTGGGGACACGAGCAATCAATGATTTTGGGGAACAATTGAAAAGAAGTGTGAACGGGTGATAATTGACTGTTGAATTTGTGGGAGATCACGGTTGGGACAGATGAGAAGAGCCGGAAAAGGATGTCCATTGAACGAAAAGAGTTCAAACGAACCAGTGACCCGATGCAAGAAAACGGTTCAACGGAGTTCGGACGACTCACCTCGACACCGAAACTCTCCAACTTCAGATCTTCCACCTCTCTCTTCATTCTCGCCTCGAACGCCATGGTTTCGGGATCATCCTTATCACCTGGCTTCTTAGCCTCCACAAATGGTCGTAATCTCTCAATCAATTTCTTTGTGAGCATTTCGACACGTTCGTGCATTCGCTTCTTCCTTTCCTGCTCCTGTTTCTGCAGAATCTCGCGTTGTTCGGCAGTGAGCTTACGCCTGCGTTCCCTTTCCCTTTCCTTCTCTTTTTCCTTTTCGGTCTGTGAACTCGACGAACCTTTAGGCGAGGAAGGGGATATAGCATCTTTGATAGTAGGAGCGGAAGGGGAAGATGGAACAGAGGCAACGGATGAACGATGTGAAGCGGTGGCAGAGGCGGGAACTTGGTCTTTGTTGGAAGGGGTTGTGGGTCGTGATGGGGGTGTGACGTGAACTTCAGTAGCTGCGGCCCAGTCAGTCATAGATAGTGGTAGAGGTGATACGACGCACCAGGTTGAGGTGCGGCAGTAACTGAGGGCGTGGAAGGTCCTTCACGGCCTTCGTTCATCTGTCGCTCAATCTCAGCCTTCTCTTCCTCAGTCATCATCGCCGTAGCAGCGGATGTCATGTCCTTCATAATTGATATTTCACCAATCTTTGAGGGATACCCAAGCATGAAAGTGATATGATTGAGGGGGGAAGAAGTGACGAGCCGTCAATAATGGTAGTAAAGATAAAAATAAGGACGAGCTCACGTAGTCCATGAATCGCTCCCCACCAAAGACATTAGCGAAGAAACCAGCTGCATCATCGATATTTATGCCGCCCTCCTTGTCAGCCTAGCATATCAAAAACAAATGCGAAGGTTAAGTGGCACCGCTCCAATATTGAACTCAATGACGCACCATAGCCTTCCCATTTTTATCATAGACCGCGCGAAGGTTCTGTGTGAGAGATTTAATGAACGCGGCAACTTGTTATAAATTAGAAAAGCGAGCATACAGGGTCAGCCAGAATCTGGTATGCTTTGCTTGAATTCAGAAAGCGTCAGCAGGAGCACCGTATACTTGTTGACGTTGAAATGGTAGTTACCTAATATCTTTGAATTTTTCCTCGGCTTCAGCGGACGGATTCTTGTCGGGGTGATACTAAAGGCGACGGTGTGAGCCCTCTATCCCACTAAGCGAGTTGTATCAAATACCTTCATGGCTTGCTTTCGATATGCCTTCTTCAATTCGACGTCTCCCACATCCGTTGGCACACCAAGCTAGCAAGGCAATAGATGTAGACGAAAGTGAACGGATAATAAGCAAGAAGGTTCATTTTTATTCAAAGCATAGACGCACCAAATCATAATATTCCGTTTCTACGGGTGCCATGACTGAGTGTGGGTACGCGTCGGATGCTCACGCAATTTGATAAGCAAAGTACTCGCGTTCGGGGACGCCGATTGGGAATCGCGCACAAGGCGTTGATACAGGGATCTAGTAATGAGTGGGGTAGGTTGTGGTTCGTGAGTGAGTGGTGGATAGGTTGCAAGTTAAAGATGTGGGTGGCGCGCAGTCTGGTCCGTGGTCGCGGAGAGACGGAGTCAAAAGCCACGTGACTGGAAGTAGGTGGTAAACCGAGTCCGCTGCCACCGAATTTCGAAACGCTGACGGAGGATGGAAGCTTCTTAGCATGACTGTATATTAAATTTCGTAGCAACTTTTGAAGGACATCGAAGTATGGCGTAGTGGCTTCCTTTACGCGAGTAAAGCCTAGTAACAGTATGTAATCGTAGCAAAACGTGAGGATAAGTATGTAGGTAGCGAAAAACTACGAAGACTATGCAGGGATACAATAGGAACGAATCAATATATATCATCAGGAATAACAATATGTGGTCGTGGAACATGGCGAATGCGATAGCATGATGAGAACAGATGCGAGTGTGTTTCCGGAGTAATGGGCATCGCAAAATGTATCTATGTTGGAAAAACAGAACCGGATGAATGAAAATAAGGTGAAACCCCTTGAATTGCCTATATCACCATTGAGAATAAACATGGTTCCTTACGCCTGGCGCACGTCGGCGTCCGTAGCAGGTGCAACCGTTTGATCTTCGGGCGAAGCAGTTCTAGAGAGGCTATCGTCGAAACGCACGGCCTTCTTGACAATAGTCGCTTCAGCACCGTCCAAAGAAAGGCCGGAGGCAGATTCTTTCGCTTTTGATGACTTGCCTCCAAGCAGCCAGCCCATTCGGCTCTTGAACGACAAAGCCATCAAAGAACGACCGCGCAAGGAAGACTTGGTCGTGCTCAAACTGGATTCTGTGGATGTTGAAGCCACAGATCGTGTACCAGACGACAAGCCAGGATTGGGCGGTGGTGACGCTGTATTTTGGGCGCGTTTGAGGGACGAGCGTGCTGGTGGAGGTGGCAAAGACGCTGAACGCTGCGGCGGACGAGGTAAGGGAGGTTGAGGAGCCGTTACCGGGACCCGGAGTGGGTCTGGGTATGTACGGGAGTTTGACCGAGAATGGGAGCGAGACGGGGTACCCAGCGCGCTACCATTGCCATGCGACAGGTACGGGGAGTAGTAAACCTGAGCAACTTCACCCCTGGCGCTCGGGGGCTTCCCGGCGGCTGACCCTCCGTGCCCACGTACGCCCACAGTCATTGGTCGAAGGTGAGGGGTTCGAGAAATGTGCAAGCCCATCGCAATCTGCTCTAGCGTTGGAGGTGACGATGAAGGAACAGTCGAGGGATCATGATAACGGTAATAGCTCGGAGATGTCGCGTAAGGTGACGGGACTATAGGAGGCGACGAGGGCTGGGCATCGGTTAGCGAAGTCAAGGGGTTCACGAGGCGAACTCGTCACTCACCACATCATCGGAAGCCCTCTTTCTCGGCCGTGAATGGCTCAATGAGCGTTTCACAGATGTAACAATCTTCTTCGCCGGGGAAAGGTGCGACGAAGATGACTGCGGTTGAAGATAGTCGGAAAGGTCTTCTTCATCATATGCATGGACATTCGATGTCGAGTACGACCTCCTGTGGCTCCGGGACTTTGAATGTGATGACAACATCGTTTTCTTTCCTTCGCTTTCTTTTGTGTCGCTGGGGAGACGCAGGGAGGTACGAGGAGGTAGCACACGATGGTTGGACGCAGATGATGCCCCTAGAGCTCAAGCTAGGCTGATGAGGCTGAGGGAGCCTTGAAGAACAAAGTCGTTGGTAAGTCCTTTCACGGTGCAAGTGGGTTTAAGAGGGGACAATCGACGTACCTCACGCAGCGAACTCGTGTGGGCAATTAGTACGTGGTGCGGCGCAGAAAGTTACTCAATCAGGGTCGCCGACCCCAGAACTTTTGGTCATCGCGTTCATCATGTGATGTTCTCACGGTCAATAATATGTTCCCACAGTCAGTTCTTGATCAGCAAAACACAGAGAGGTTGACAAATGTGGCTTACATGGCCCTTGCGCGTCATATGGAACAACGGCGATAGATAACGCTCCCCATGCATCCTTACATCTCAAGCTTGCTTGTCATCTGCCAGCGATGCTCTGATAACATAGCCAAGGCCCGAGATGAGTTATCCATCTTGTACTCAGGCCTCAGGCTTCAGTCTACGTATCCAGGACGGACTTTGCTCAGGTAACACACGAATCCATACCTGTCCAGGACGGACCGTGATAACTATCTCGCGTCGCCACCGAATGAAGCAAATATGTTATAAATATAATAGTCTATGCTAGTAAGGCGTATGTATATATCAGTAGATACCGGGTATGAACTTGTACTTGACAATCTGGCAGTACCGTTCCCAATCCTTTCCATACTTGACGGAGCAACGCTCAAAGTCTCGGCCACATCGATGGATGAGGACGGTGATGAAGAAGACGGAGTAAAAGTATGGGATGATGGTAGCAGATCCAATAATAGCGCCCCAGGTGAAACTCATGGTCCAGTCGGCGACATAATTCTGCGGCACACGATGAGTAACGGAAGGCCGCTTTAAATAGACATGACGTACAGGTTTACGCGAGTATGCCCACCAGCCACTCGTAAGGAGACGGTTGCCGTGCTCCGTCTGGACGTAGGTTGGGTTCTCGACGCAATTCCAGGGGAGTTGGGGGAAGGTTTTGCGGAACGTGTGGATGCCTTGGGTTTGCATCTTGAAGTGACTCTTCTGTGCCATGGCCGTGTCCCAGATAAAGTACGCGGTGAGCAAGGTGGTAAACATCAACACATAAACGGGCGTCGAGAACTGGTATTTGGAGGGATCATGCGACGCCATGTAGACGACGGAGTAGACGTAGGTCTATTGTTGGGTTGATAAGTTCTGCTGTCGATCGAAACGAGGGATGAAGGGGACATACGAAGGGGACACCGGCAAGGTTCCAGAAAATGACCATGAAACCCCATCTATAACGATCCAGGTGAGCACGATAGCAACGAAGGAGGGACGAGGCGAACGCACTTTTCGTGATACATATCCCAGGTTTGAGGAATGCACTCTTCTCCTTTCCCGCTGGTATCACGAGTAAATACGAGCATAAATAAAATAGTTGAGAACTTACCAAGCGTTCAAGTACAGCCAAGTAGCGAGAATCATGAAGGCCATGTTCTGCAAAGTGGTCAGTTCGAGGGGCAGAGGCGTCGTAGTTGGAGAAGACTTACGGGAGTGACATATCCATAAGTCTCATATTGCTTGCAGCCTCCAGACACTGCAAGGAAGAAAACGATCACCCATGGAATGCGGACTTCAGCCCACATCTTGAGGTCAATGGGTCCAATGCGAGGGTTCAAAGCAGCTCCCATGAAGACATCATAGAAGAAGTTGCCGGACATGCGCATTTGCGTGTTCGTCGCGACAGCGAAGAGATACGTTCCGAGGGACACGCCGAACCCCCAAATCATAGCAACAGTCATTAGGTGACCGTAATTGTCGATAATTTCGGTCAAGCGGAAGACACCAGTATAATGGAGTAGGGCGGCGACAATATAAGTGGCGTAGGTGGAGGTCAAAGCATTGCAGTTGTACATGAGCGTCTTGTAGCCGAGAGAGGGAACGGGAAGGCCTTCTTGCATGAAACCAGGCATAACCCAAGCGAGGAAAAGCTGGAAGAAGATGTTCCCGGAGTACACCTTCCATGCGTACGCGTTAGGATACGCGTCCTAAACACGAGAAATGTCGCGTTAGTCGTCCGTCAAGCTTGTAAAACCGTAATACGCACCACACGGACATGCTCCCACATCCTGAGCAAGAACGGCTGAATATCCTCGGTTGACGAAGGATACACCAGCTTGCCATCGTAAAACCACAGACATATCCACAGATAATACATGAGCAGCGGGAATCCTGTCATGATAGCGACAACACCCCATGGTCCACCAAATTCGTACCTAACGCGTTTCGTCAGCTCTATTTTCGTTTCGCGTGTTCAGGGAAAAACATACGTCGTATGTTGATCGAGGAGTTGGTCTTTTTTCTTGCCTTCGTCAGTGATGACGAGCTTTTTGTCGCCATTCTGCGTGGGCTTGCGCTGCCGTATGCCGTTACCGTTTTGCTCGACGGCCATCGTCGTTTTTCGAGTTGGGGAACGAAGCAGAGAAGATCGTACGACTGGCTTAAATAGTCCGCACGCGTATAAGGAAGGTGGCCAAACAAGTTGGTGTCGGACGTTCCCATGGACAACCCGGCGGGAGACTCGCGCTGTGATTCGTCCGCTCTTTTGCGGGCTTATAAAGCGTTGATAGGGTACAGCGATAGGGGTGGTGCGCCTTGTCCAAAATGATCCTCACTGGAAGCACGAGTCCGTGCTTGACACCACTCACAGAGACTAATCTCGACCATCGACGTCCTCCTACAAAATGCATCAGGTAGAGCAGAGTCCGACGACAAAGCATCACTCTGAGAGACTTGCTTCAAGCGTACTTACGTACCTACCAAATTGTAGGCGTAATTATCAGTGTCTGCATTACCCCAGTAAGTAACCACGGTCTTCATCTGGTTGCCAATGACCTATCTTGCCAAAACTCTAGACAATTCCGCACTTCGGGGAGAAGAAACGTGTTCTCTTTCAGATGATCATTTCGCGAATCGCGACGTCTTTATTTTACAAACCTTGGAATGGAGACTGGGGATCGATACTGCCACCCCAATCATAATGGGACTTGCGTTTCTGTGGAAGGGGCTCAAGATGTTTCATTGGGCGAGGAATCCCCGACTTCGATGGAGGCTACTGCAAGCACAAGTCTCTGGACCGGATACATCAGATAGGGAACAAGGATAGGAGACTTCGCGTACGACAACAACTGTCAACCCACCTTTGCTTCACGAGAGACTTCTCTCTAGTGTTTGTACGTACAACATTGCGGCTATAAGAGCCAACATGACTTACAATGTCTACCCACGCTTATCTGCTTCTTTCCACAGCAATGCCTTCTTATCGTCGTCTCCAACAGATCGCCGTCGCTATTAGCATCCTTAGTATCATCTACAATGGTGCGGAAGGGGGATTATCCATTGGCTTCGGGGCAGAGTCGTCCTCCAGAGCACTGGTCTTTTTTGGTATCCAGTCTGGCATCGAGGTCATCTCCTCGTTCCTTGTTGTATGGCGCTTCAGACACCTTGCCAAGCCAGGTGAAGAGAGGGGTTTGGTCCTTAGCCCTCGCGACTTACAGTGAGACGTCACCTTTCGGGTACGGCGAGACATTTGATGCTAACAAGGTCCTATTTACAGCTTTGAGAAGACCGCATCTTTGGGTATCGCGGTTCTCTTGATCACTCTCGGACTGGCTACGGAGGCCACTGCGATGCTTGGCCTCGCCCGTCACGATGAGCCTGACGCGTCGAACGCATCCATCATTATTTCAGCGTCTGCGTTGGCTTGCATGATTCTCATCTGGCTGCCAAAGAACTACCTCGCGAAAGCACTCGACAGTTCTGCCATGCAAGGCGAAGCTCAGTGCTCGCTTTCATGCATCCAAATTACCATCGTCCTGTTTGCGGGGTCCTTGATCTACCGACTTTGGAAGGGGGGCTGGTGGGTCGACTCTGCGACCTCAATTATATTGGGCCTCATGTTTGCGTGGGAGGGATTGAAGATGTTTCGTTGGGCGAAGGATCCGAATTTTGATGGCGGCTGCTGCAAGCATGACTCTCCCGGTCAGAGTTGTCCGAAGAATACCGAGCTTGTAGAAGCTTACCGGGACATCTGCCCATGCTGCGAACAAAAGGAGAAATGCAAGGAGGCGGATACTTGCAAGTGTGAATCGCAAGAGATTGAAGAGGTAAATCATTCCCTCTCGGCTCGAAGTTCTAGGCCGCTGACGCATGTACTCTAGGCTAATTGCTGCAAGCCAGCAAGCCCTGGTGATGGATGTTGCACCAGGGAAATGGTCCAAGGAAAACGGAAGGAAGCCGTTGCCGATGAAGGCAACGCTTGTGCATCGGGCCCTTGCTGTAGCGGTGAGCCAGAGGTCCAAGAGGTCCCAGCTCCTAAGGCTTCATGTGACTGTTGTGTGTGAAGATGTATGTACGCACATGCACTTCTGTAAAGTTCTGTAAAGTCGACCTCTTTACCCCTCATACTCAGGGGATCGCCCTATCCCACATTTCCACGATCCGAATTGAGGCATGTAACTCTTCCTCGTACCACCCCAAGACCAAGTCCACCTCATTGTTCCCTCTAATTCTGAATCTTTGAACCCCATTTTGTTTTCTAGTCTTATGATATTTGCTTAATATCATGGCTTCTTCCGTGTTCTACAAATTCAAATCTCAGAAAAACGAGTCTCGGGTGACCTTCGACGGCACGGCCATATCAGTGTTCGACCTGAAGAAGGAGATCATCATAGCGAACAACTTGGGTAAGGCAAACGACTTCGACCTCTTTGTGTACAATGGCTCTACGAATCAAGGTGCGTCGCGCTCGTCATTCAGTTCAAATGAGTCGTGACACGAAAGGATGCAGAATACAAGGATGACTCGGAAATGATACCTCGCTCCTCATCTATCATTGTCAAACGCATGCCCGCAATCAAGCCTGGAAGGGGCAAAGCTTCTATGTATCTAGCCGGCTCTGGTCACCAAGCCCCTACCTCTGAGGTTATCCAACGACCCGGCGCGACTAGTCACAACAGCTGGCACCGAGGAGCGATGTCGAAGCGCTTTGACGGGAAAGAGGACACCCCCACGCAATCACAACCCAAGCCCGCTGCCGTGAGTCGTTACGTCAGCCCTGTCGAGTCTCAGACTACTCACCGTTACCCCAGCCTGCTTTGATGAAGAATAACATCGCAGGCGAAGACGAGGCCGCCGCTATGGCTGCCATGTTCCAAGCTCAGTCGGCCAATTGGGAAGAAACCCAGGAGAAGATGTCACAGTTGGTGTCGCCTCGTTGGCATTTTTGTCTGTATACTAGCATCGTGTCTCATGAAATTTATTTTGTTTTGCCTACAAGTGCCACCAAAATCCATACTAATCCGCGCGGAACTGGTTTCTCTGCGCGAGGGGGTAAAACGTTCACTCCCCAACAACATGACCGACCCTTGCCTCCTTCCTATGTATGCTATCGATGTGGCCAGAAAGGTCGGTCAACCGCTAGTCACCTGGGTTTATGAGGTCCTGACAAAGGGCGAAGGCCATTGGATACAGGACTGTCCGACTAACAACGATCGCGACTATGACAATCGACCCCGTATCAAGCGTACAACGGGTATACCTCGCAGTATGCTGAAGGCCGTTGAGAACCCAAATTCGGGGCAAAACGTCATGGTCACACCTGAAGGTGGTTATGTTGTTGCTCAACCCGACGCGTATGCTTCCATTTCCATTTGTATACAACAATACATTCTAACCAACTTCTCCGCAGTGCTGCTTGGCAGAAACAAGTGTCGAGGCCGAAGGGAATCACTGTGGCCGAGGTACGGGAGAAGGCTCCAACAGACTCTTCATTAGCTTGTCCCATCGACAACAAACTTTTCCGCGATGCAATGAAGACTCCATGCTGCGAAAAGGCTTATTGTGAAGAATGCATACAAACGCACCTCCTTGAGAAAGACTTCATGTGTCCGAACTGCAACAAGAAAATCGCTTCCTTGGACAAGTTGGTCGCAGACAAGGCTATGCGGGCGAAGGTCACCGAATACATTGATCGTGCTATCGAGGAGAGTCGCAAGGTGGACGTCGATGGCGAAGGAAAGCCGTCGTCCGACCCCAATGCCGAAACCAACCTGGACCAAGACCTCTATTCAGATCAGCAACCAGGCGGTGAAATGGACATGTCTGAAGCTATTTCTGCCAACATCCCCCAACTCCAAGCCCAAATCGCACAACTCTCCGTCATGCTACAAAACCCATCCCTACCCAACCAAGTTCGACAGGCTACGGAAATGCAGTATCAACAGCTCCAGATGGAGTTGGCTCAAGCTCAAACATTCCAGACTGCCCTTGCTGTCGCTACGTCGATGCAACAAGAGCAACAACAACTACAGGCCGCCCAGAATATGATGCAACAGCAAGGCGGATATCAAAACTGGAACAATCAATTCCAAAACCAGCAGCCTGTCGCGCAAGACTCGGCGTACCAAAGGCTCCCCGTGAACAATCGTCGCAGAGGCATCAAGCGGGATCGACCATCTGACTTCTTGGAGATTGGAGGCGACGAGAGTAAGATGCCGCGATACTGGGAGTGATTTTTGGAGGTGTTGAGCTTTTAGTCTTAGTCTTTCCTACTGTAATGCTGCATAATTATCGCAACTGGACATTTCCAAAGTGCAAATGACATGAACGAAGAGCTTGTAAAATTAACAACCAAAGTAGAGAACTATGATTCCTCCGAGCCTTGCCCGTTCACGGGACGGTTGACTTTCTTCAACAACATTTGCTGGTAGTTCTCCCATGCACCAATCAACTAATTGAAGACATCAGTCGATTGACGGAAACACACGACGCGATCTATACTCACCTGCTTTTGCCTCTCGATCATTCCCTCCAAGAAAGCGTGCAACGAATCCTTGAAATCCGATACGCGCTCTTGCTCGAACCTAGCCACCTCGGTCTTGACAAGCTTGGATACATGGTCGTAGTCGTACTTTGATTCTGCTGCACGCTTCTCCGCCTAATCATACACGTTCGTAAGCAAACTGGGGGTCTGGTTGGAGGGTAAACATACCTCGGCGATCTGGCTGAGCGAATAGCTTAGCCTCTCTGGAGGGATACGGCCTTGAGCCCTGTTCTTTTCGTGAGATTGCTTGATTCGTACGAGGTCAGCTTCCGACTGTTTGTATGTGTGGTATGTCCTGATTCGCGACGCGAATGCCATCTAGCAAACATGAAATCAACTTTGGGAGGTCACGACAGGATCTGGTTCATACGCACCCGAACTGAATTAATCAGCCTCGCATATTCATCCACAGTGCCCATCAAGGTCGTAAGGTCCTGTTCTGACTGCGTAGTTTGTATTTCTTGAGCTATTCGCTCGACGTCCGCAAGTCCAGACAACGAGTGAGACAGCGATTTGCCAACATCTGATGCAGACAGGTCGCCAACACTCTGAGCAAACTCGCCGGTCGCCACGGCCAGCTCAGAGCGTTGTTTCGCCACTGCGTCGATGGCTTTAGCAAGCCCGCGAAGCTGTGACTCTAGACCGTCCAGATAAACGCGTTGCCTGTCGAACCACTGGTAACACTCAGCAAAGCAAGCTAACATAGAAAAGGAATGATAGTCACCTCGTCTGTTTCGTAGAATCTGGGACCAGCTACGGCCTGTCCGATGGACGCCATAAGTCCACCTCTCTCGTGAGCTAACTCTGCTTTCCGGTGCTTGATCTGCCAGAAGGCGTAAGCATGTCGCAGGAGAAAATACGAGAGGCCAAAAACACTCACGTCCAAAGCAAAAGTGTCACTCTCCAAAAACAACTTGAGGTCCACGTCCTTCCCCAAGATAGGATGATTGGCCATCTTCTGGATACACTTCTCCAGTCCAAGACGCCGTTGTTTGACAAATTGATCATCGAAACGACCAAACGGGTTCTTCTCTGGTACAGGTGGTACTACAACACCGGGGTTGTTGGAGCCGAGTGTTTCGTATAACCAGAGGAAATCGGAGTATCGACGAAGGACGGAGAAGGCGGATTTCTGGAACATTGGGGACGTAGTCTGTAATAGAAGGATAGATTCTCAGAGGCGTTTAATGCATTATATCGTGAAGCGAACTCACTCGCGTGTGGACCGTGTACATGGTGAAACCACGGATTGGGTCGCCAACTTTCTGTGGGTCGTCCACTGTAATGACGAACACGGGTTGCAGACCATTGTCCTTCCTCCTCAACGCAGCTTGCTGGGATAGAAAGATTAACTACGGCACGAGAAAAATATATGCTTGTATGACGCACATTAGACTCTGCCTGAGCTGCAAGGCGGCCAACGGTCTGTCCGATAGGTTTATCGTCATCACTATCGTCGTCGTCGCTAGCCGGCTTCGCAGGACTTTCGTCATGCGATTGCCAGCCAGGTGAATCCGTCCCAATACCAAGTCCAGCAAACGACTGTTCAAACCCAATTATGGGCTTGGACGTCTGGCTTGACGGTGAACCTCCCCAATCAGCACTAGTCCCAGATGATATGCTTCTGCGTGCATTCGAAACCACAGGAGATGGCTGAGCGTGACTGCCAATGATTGAACCATCCGTAGGTGAAATGGGTGTAGGAGGAAGGGGAGATAGCAATGGGCTTGTAATGGCCGTGCTGGCGGGAGGTTGATGGACTTCCTCCGCCTCTGTTGGCCGTATTGTAGCAGTTTCAGAAAACGCTGGCACCACCGCAACGCTTTCTCTGAACCCAGGCGAACGAGGTAGTGATTCCGGTGGTGGACTTGGAGGCGAGGTATGTTCGTGTTCCGGTTCGCTAGGTGTGGTAGTTTCAGGCTCGAGAGGATCGGAATGCACCACGGCTATCTCGTGCTTTGCTTCCCCACCGGCAGTTGGACTAGTCGGCGTGGTCGCGTCGTCAACATGAGACTGAGAATCATAGGTAGGTGCGGTGGGACTGGTCGGTGTAACGGAAGATCCAAAACCTGCGTACGGGTCGTCGTGGACTGCACTCGCAAACGGCGTCGCCCAAGGATCTGGGGAGTTCGAACGCTTGGAAAACGGGTCTTCAAATGGATTCTCCTCGAGGATGTTTCGCGAGGGCGCAAGTAAATCGTCGAATCCGTCCATAACAAGTTTCTTGATGTAGTCGTTTACCGCAAAGAGGTGCAGTCAGGGTAATTGATTGGATTACTGACTTTATTTCATGAGGAATAACGATACAATTGTGCTAGCAGTAGACTACGGATGTGAAAAATGAGAGCAGTGTAGAGTAGTACACCTTGAAGGTCCTGAACCATCCAAGTTCTGTGTGGAGTTGCGCAAGTTGAATTGCTGTAGATCTTGGTCGGCTGATCTTCTTGTAAGAAACCAATGTGATACCATCACGAAACGCCACCAAACGGCATCAAGACATTAACCGGTCTCCCCAAACGAGCCGTTGTCGATGTGCACGGTAGGCTCCTGAGAGTGCTATCCATGCGAGCCATGTGCACATGAAGAACGAAATAGCAAACAGCAGTCGCATGAGCACCTTCCAGCGCAACGACACAGGACTGTTGGGAGTGAAGATGATGGTGCGCCAACGTTCATAGAACTCCGTGTTCAGCCATGTTAGATCATCGACAAGTGATTGAGCCTAGAGTTGAGGCGAGGGTGAGGAAGGGTTATATTGGGAAGGAAGAGAAGCAGAACAGACCTTCTGACGGCCTGAATCATAGACGCGTCTGATATCAGTGACACGAGCTCGTATGTGCGGTAACGCTTCCGCAAGCTCCGTCAGAGCATCCAAAGAGTCGTCGAGTTCATCAGAAAGATGGGGGAGTTGGGTACTTAGGGCCAAGTCAGCACGTTTCGTGTTCCTCTGAGGAATGATACGTCAAACACCCAAGTAAACCAGTAGAGGGTAAAGCAAGTACCTGGATACCTCCAAAGGCATCTTGCAGCAAACCATTGATGGCTCTGAAGTTACTCAAATTTTCCGCTAGTTTCGACTGCACTGGGCCATTGACAAAGGTTGAAATTCAAAGTAGCGAAGGAAATACCTCGAAACCTTTCATCTCAACCTCGTACTCAGCTGCCCGCTGTGACATGCGATGCAAGCTCAATTCTAGGCGACTGTTGGGCACAGAAAGAACGCCTGTGAGCCGTCGCGATCCCAACCCCAGTGACAGATGAACATACTTGGTAGATATTGGCACTTGAGCACAGACCTTGCTGCCACTCGGCCTGTGTGCTCTGGCAACTTGTGAGGATGACGCCAATGAGGACATTGTTTCCTCGTCGTTGATTATGGTGGTGGTTGAAGAAAGAGAAAAGATGAGAGAAAGATGAAAGGAAGGGAAGACTTGGGCTATGGAAACTTGAAGGCCATCTAGAAAAGAAGCTTCGTGGTGATAGCGCCGGACCGAAAGCTACAGGCGACAGGGGATCCTCAATCACAGACGTCAGGGGCTTCCGCTACTTTGCCCGAGGCTCATTTCGCCTGCCCTTGATCCCTACATCTTCCAAGCAACTCGTCATGAAAATTCAAGACGCCGTACCCATGAACACCGGTATTTAGACTGCTAGTTATGAACGGCCTTGAACGGCTTATGAGAGCTATTTCTTCTCACTTGAGCTTACCTCCAATCGGCCGACGTCGCGATGATGCACGTTCCCATAAACATCAGAAGGTAATGTGTGGAGACGTCAAAGCGTAAGTGCCTGACACAACAGAAGATAAGAATACTCCATTAGATGGCAACGTGCAACTCTATGATATCCCAACTAATGATCTATGCATACGACTTGACTTTGGAGAACCAAAAAGGTCGCTCCTGCTTCAAAGCGACTGGCTGGATGTCCCCCGTCTCGACGTTCACCGTTGAATAATCAACGATGTCGAGCCTGTTCCATCTACCGAGGGGTTTGGACTTCAATGATAAGGCCATAGAAAACACATAACGCGTTGGTGTCGGCGCAACATTCGGAGGATGCAAAGTACCACCAACACCGTCATGCCGTTTGGCCTTGGGCACCGCGAGGTCGTGGACTTGGAGTGCTGCTGGTATGGAATGGTCTGGGACGGAACCGTGATGCTCAAGGATACTCTGAGAGTCGATCAACTTGGTGAGTTGCACGGTTGACGACTCGGCATCCAAGCTCCATTCGCCAACGAGAAGGCCCTAGAAGACATCTATTCAGGCTTGGAGGATGTCAACGCCTCGTTCGATACTAACCTTCATGCGCGAGTGGTACTTCAAGAGCGGGACGATCTGCTGTGGTTTGTATTCCTCATTGACCAACAGGGAAAGGACTCGTCCGTCTGGGAAGAAACGTCTAGATATCCGCTGTGAGGTTAGGTACGCGCAGGTTGCAAAAATTACGAACAGGTAGCGATTGTATGTTATCAAGTGAGTGACCTGGTATACGTGAGTTGATTTCCAAAGCAAGAGGCAAACCCACCCACGTTCACCCAATGATTGTCGCTCAATCCAGGCCGTCTATCATGACGGATGGTTAGGGCATGGGTTTGAAGTTCAACGAGCTCACCTACACGTAATGACAGACGGCCACATATAAGCCATCCACTCTGACTCGAGGTTGCTCGATATACACTCGGCGGTAGTCAAACTTGCACCGTTCGAGAACTGGCGTCATGTCATCTATGGACGAGACTTGGGGCGGCTTGTAGGTTGCAGAGACCAGGTCCCTGTATGATCTACTTTCAATGATAATTCCGAGAAGCCAAGCGAAACAATTGACCTCCATATCCCAGAATCTAAGGTAAGAACACACGCCCGCCTACATACCAATGCGAAGCGAGCTAGAAGGGTCGCGCTCATGACACCCAAGACATGCAAGATCAATTCCTCCGGCAAACGACGAAGGAAGACAGGCAATTTCTCGTCCTCGGGCAGAAAATCCAAGTCTGGGGGAAACTCTGCGACGATCTGGGCTACGTGTCCAGTAACCTTGCCCGCCGACCCAATGGCTACGGTGGTCTTGGACATAGCAGTTGTCAAGTCTTCGACGAGGTCCCCCTGGGTTTCGAAGGTGATAGCATCGCGATATACCTGGACAGCTGAAGAAAGTGCGTCGTTGACCTTGGGAGCAGTAAGGAGTTCTGGAGGGATATGTAACGGAGCAGAACTCGAGCTCGCGACCCGAACATTTGACCATTGGTGACTAGGAGGGACGGGGAGTTCGACTTTACTGGTGGACGTCGTCGCCGCCGTCAACACCGAGGTCTTCTTGTTTCGTCGAACTTCTGCCTTCCATTCCTCTCTGAACCTGGCGAGCTCAGCGGACTCGCCGTCCAGTGACGGTGCTTGCATGAATGAATGAGAGATTAGTCATAAGTTGGCGTCGGAAACGAGGGAGATTATCTGCTAAGTCCTTCTTATCAGCGTGGGAAGTGTTGATCAATCTGCTAAGTCCCAATTCCACGTCCCACTCACAGAACACCGCACAGTCAGCTTTTCCCTTTCCCTCGTCATTCTTTTCATCTCGGTTCACCGTCCACCAAATGGAGAGCAACAAGGACGAGGCACTGCGCTGCTTGGGAATCGCGCGTAAACACAAAGACGCGAATAATCTCCCATCTGCACTCAAATTCTGCCAAAAGTCCATTGCTCTCTTCTCCACGGATGCTGCTCTCAGTCTCGTCAAAGAAATTGAGGCAATGATGGCCAGCTTCTCGTCGGAGAAATCGTCATCTACAACGGCTGCGAGCTCGTCGGCGGAAGCACATCCATCGGCCTCTGGCGCTAAGCACCGACACACGTCGGCGGCTTCAAGTAGTTCAGGTGCGGGTTCGAGCAAGTCGAACGGTACCGCGGGCGGGATGAATGGGGAGAAGAGGGACTACACACCAGAACAACATGCGGTCGTCAAGCGGGTCATCTCTTGCAAGGTCACGGAGTACTATGAGATACTGGGTATCAAGAAGGACTGTGAGGAGGCTGAAATCAAGAAGGCCTACCGTAAAGTGAGTAGAGCACTTTCTCGTATCACCGTCTAGGTAGCTGACCCATCTTAAGCTTGCCTTGTCGTTGCACCCAGATAAAAATGGTGCGCCTGGAGCGGATGAAGCCTTCAAACGTCAGTGGGCCGTAGTACACGTTGTCGCTTGCACTAACTTTCGTCAAATGTAGTGGTATCAAAAGCTTTCCAAGTACTATCAGGTGCGACTCTGATCTTTCATCGCTCCCTCGAACACGACTAAATGCCCGCGCAGACCCACAGAAACGCACAATATACGATCAAAGTGGTGGCGATCCAGAAGCTCGTTTCGGGGGCATGCCTTCTCGTTCTTCTGGATTCGCAGCAGGTCCGTTCGGCAATGGCGCTGCATTCGAGAGTGAGATTAGCCCAGAGGATCTGTTCAATATGTTCTTTGGTGGTGGCATGGGTGGACCGGGTGGTAACGTGCGAGGATTCCAATTTGGCGGTCCAGGTGGTAAGCTCTTGCGTCTCATCGGTGTATTCGTCAAATACTCATATTTAACCACCCAGTCTTTTCGGCTTCGTTTGGACCTGGTGGATTCCGCACCACCACTGGTGGAAACTTTCGTGGAAACGCTCGTCAAAACCAAAACGGTCAAGCGGCCGAACCACGGTCAATATTTCTTCAACTCGCCCCCTTACTCCTCCTCTTCTTCATCTCCTTCGTTACTTCACTCCCATCCTTCTTCTCTTCCACGACTTCACATACACCCGACCCGAAGTTTTCATTCAATCCCACACAACGGTATACCGTCGCTAGACATTCATCAAACCTTGGCGTTCCTTATTTCGTCGATCCAAAAGACTTCGTCACCCATCCTACGATTGGCCCTGAACTTGCGCGGAATGGAGAGACGTTGACGAAGTGGTTGGATGATTTGAAGCAGTGGAACGAATGGGAAGCGAAAGAGGATGCCGCTGATTTGAAGGCCGACCAGGAGGCGGAGAGTAAACCTACTGGGGAAGATGGAAACAAATCACCCACGAAGGATCTTAGGGATACGCCAGAGAACCGGGTGATCAAAAGAGCAGCGAAAGCTGCTTCTCGCCGTCAAAATCGTGCCCGACTGCTCGCCAAGCAACGCACATCACCCACTCCTTCACTGCTACGATTCGAATCCAGTGTGGAACGTATATTCACCGAAGACTTGTACTCACAATGTCGGCGAGGAGTTGAACGTCGCGAGCGTAGGAAGGATACCGAGGTGGGCATCTTTGGGATAGGCACGGATTGGGACAAAGTTCGTGGCATCGAGGGGGAGATTGTGGAGAGCTGTGAAATACTACGATGGTTAGGACTTCTGAGATGATCACATCTATAATAAGTTTTAGATATTGCTAACTTATTTTATGCTTGCTTTACTGGATAATCAAACACTGCCTTCTTGTGTTGTAAACGATTCAGGTACGTAGTCCGATCGACGACCAGCGGACATGACGCATAATTTACTTTAGGAAAACATAAACCCTACGACTGAAAGTCATCTAATCGGTGCACTACCTTCCCTCGAGCGATTAATCTTGGTACCTAGGGGGCTGGAGATATTCCCTCAATTGACGTTGTTCTTGAGCCATCTGCGACAACGCCCCCCTCAACTCACTGATCTCACTGACCAATGCCTCCGTGTCTGTTGCTGTACTGGAAAACACATCGGTAGACGCAGCAATCGAGGAAGGGTATTGCGTCGAGAACGTAGAATCGCGATAACTTCGAGAGTATCGGTCTGACATTGGCTGAGGAGTGAGCTTGACGAATGGGCGTGGGTCGGTGTCTGATAATTCTGTGTCTTGCTCGGATTTCGACTTTCTGGAACGGAATATGAATGATTGGGGTCGTTGTCTCCGCCAAAATAGGAAGAAGATGATTGCCAGGATGACGAGAGCAACGCCGCCTAGTGTTCCACCGATTATAGCTGGTATATCGTTATCATTTGCATTCTTGGATGGACTACTGGCAGCCATCGTGGACTGAGGGTCGCCTTGCGCAACAGAACTTGGATTGGGTGACGAAGGAGACTTGGAAAGCGGGCCAGTCGAGCCTGAAGAAGCGGACGACGCAGACGTTACGGTAGAACTGGAAGAGCCTCTGGAGGAAGTCGTAGCACTGGTTTTCTCTGGTGTGTCCGACGACGTGGTTGATGCCGAAAGCAAGGTTGTTCCCGATGGTGGGTCTTCGCTGATAACAATGGTAGAGCATCAGCGATAGCGCGTGGTGGGCTGATGCGCCAGAGTAAATGAGCACTTACGGAATTGTATAGGAAGCCGAGTCAAATAGCATAAGGACCGTTTTGTTCGCTGGATCAGCGTCAAGAGCGATTGTGAAGTCATGTTTCCTGTTGTCAAGCTGGTGGTTTGAGTACACGGTCGTGTTGTACGCATAGTCCTTGATGTTCTCGGGCTCATGCTCAAATCCTGGTCCGTCAACTTGTCCGTCCAAGATGAACTGGTATTTGGCAAAGCGATCGAAAGGACGACCGCTGGGGTCATCGGGGGTGTTTGTGATGATACAAAATACGTCCAGCGTGGTTCCTGTGACCTGTAAGCTTCTTGTGAAGGGGGAGAAGTGGCGAAAGCTTACCTGTAAATGAGAAAGAGATGTTCTTCGGAGGGTCGCCTGGATGTCTTGTACCATCGTGCCAAGTACCCTGGAAGACTTTGCTTGTGTCGAGTACTACATGCGCTGAGGGCCCAGTGCTCCATCCATCCGATGGCAAGAAGACGGGAGCAGTGTGAGTGGTCTCATCATCCGTTCCCGAGTCGTCGATTGTGATGATCCGTGAATGTACAACCGTTAGGAAAGCGGAAAATAATATGAGCGTTTGCGCAGCACGCCAAGGGGACATCGAGGAGAGGAAGAGCTTCCAATGAGGTGGGAGGTGGAGATGATGCCATCGCCGTCGCACAGAGCTTTATTAGAGAAGTGGTGATGAAGTGATGAAGATGAGCGGAATCAAAGCCTGTAACAAGGGAGTGAGATTCCTGAGACTGTGTGGTTTTGTTTGTAAAACTACACAACAAGGTTCTTGTCCATCCGGAAAACTGTCGCCGTTCCTATCTTTTCTCCTGTAATTTCTCCTATGTCGTCCTTCGGCAAGCGCCGTTTAAAATCTCGGAAAGTTCCTAAGGTCGACCATTATATACGCGTGAATGAGAATTTGCGTCCTTTCTTTCCTCCCCCCATCATCGAATGCCTGTCCAGGTAGAGATGATGAGACGATGAGCTCAAGGTTAGTTTTGTCTTTGTCGATGCTGCGTGCGTCGCTGACTATGATTTGTACAGTGTGTTGGCTAGATTAGAGGGTGAAGGAACTGATAAGAAACGGTCTCGTTTGAGGCTTTGAAGCCTTGTCCCCAGTTCTTACCAGCCCGGATCTTGCGGAGTCTGTCATGTCGTCATGCGGTCGGTTTCTGAAGTCCATAACTGGGTCATCGGAAGGTTCCGGAGATGGGTGCGTACTCGTATGTGCTACGTCATTAAGTGAGATGACTTAGTAGTGCATGCGCAGGTCATGAATGACGTTGAACAGCGTCATTCTTTCGGCAAGATTTAGATGTTTTATTCTAGTAATTCTTCATAAATGAGTAGTCGCATTTCGCCAGGCTTTCTGTATAAAGGCTGTTCCCAAATAAACGTTACGATAAACACAATGCAGGTCTTCATTGAGGGCGTTCGAGTGAAAGTCCAACAGAGCTTCACGGAAGCACAGTCAATGCTAGGTTTCGGGTTGGCTGAAGCATTGTTTTCTGATGTCTCCGTCGGAGATATCGTCGAGAAGTCGGTTGGGGTTGTTACTGATCAAGGGCAAATCTCAACCAAAGTCGCGTTTCGTGTTGTGGCAGGGATGGGCCCTGGGACGAGATTGGTTTGCTGCGTATGTTCAAGAAGCGTATGACAACGTCTGCAGTGGTGAGTGGTTAGTTGATGTGATATTCCAGTTCGTTGTTTATGCTTTGACACAGGCACACAGCTTGTCCCTACTGTCTCTGGGAATGCTTCCTCTAAGACTACGTCTCTGCAAGTAGTTCATAGGCTTCAAGATGTCTTCAACGAGTCATCAAATCTATTTATTTTTGGGACCAACCCTCGCTCGCTCCATGCAATCTTGGCGTCTCACGGCATTGATCCCCCTCTCAGTATGGTGGATGAGTGCCATGAGGCGTTGGCGCAGCACATTCTGTCCGGTTCATGTGTTGTCAACAAGGAATCGGGCATGCCATTTCAAGCATGTAAACGCGTAGCCGTGGAGTTTCATGACTCATTACACATGTCATACGATGCGTATGAGCATTTCCTTCGTACCTCCTCGACACATACCGATCGTCTCCGATTGGTGTCGAAAGCCGTGGGTGCTCTTCAGGAGCCTAGGCGTTATGATCTACGGGAGCTTGTTAGAGTCTTAGAGGGTAGGCAGGCAATGATAGTCAAGACTCATCTCAAGCTTAATCCCTCTGAGAAATGTGTTCGGGAGATGTACAGCATGACGAAAGGAAACTTATGTTCGGTTTCCCGGATGCATGGCCTATCTCCAGATACTTCGTTGCCGAAGCAGAGGATACGCGATGAGGTGATCAAGCATGTTGTCCAAGGGACATGTTTAGAGAAGAAGAAATCTCCGTCTTTGGCTTGTAGAAGCCTTTTTTTGGGTATGGGAGTGGATGAAGATTGGTCGGTTGATGACCGACGAAAGCAGCTTTGGAAGACGTTAACGTATTCTCTGAAGCGGAAGGATTTACTTGAGGTCGTGCGTAGTATGGGGCTCGATGTTGAACCCGGTTCAAGTTTGCGTAGTCTCCAGATTCTTGTCACAAACAAGACGCAAAGGCCTGAAGCTGATGTAAAGCCTTTAGGCCAACGTCTCCTTCAGCCGTATCATATTACGGATGAGTATCAAGAACGCATGACGTGGCCGTGTACTCTTGAAGGGCAGGAAAAGGATGTTTTGATATCGAATTTTCTACGAGAGACGTCTACTTCCGCGCTTTCTCGGCGAATCTGTGGGGTATGCCGTGAATTTTGCTTGGTTGACGAAGTTAAACAAGAATTTGTTGCGAATCTGCCTATGGATTTACTTTCTATTGGTAGATATCGTGCGGTTGGGTATTCGACTGTCGACTCGCCTGTCGACTTGCGGACCGTGACTACTGGTTTATTATCCCCTTACTTGATTGATCCATTGGCGGTGCGGAACCTGGAGGCTGCGGATATTGAAGACATTCAGATGGATATTTGCAAGTCCTGTCATGATCGTCTTTTGCTGAATCGTCTCCCCGCATGTGCATTGGCGAACGGGAACGTTGTTGGAGATGTGCCATGCGAATTACGGCAGTTGTCAATGGTAGAGGAGGCCATGGTAGCGTTGTGCCGGACGAAGTGCATGATCGTTCAACTGCGAGAAGTGGATGGAGTGGGTGCTTCTGCAATCAGTCAAAAAGCTCTGAAGGGGAATGTCATCATATATCCCCAAGATACTCCCAGCATATCGAAGATCTTACCACCATCTGTCGCGGATATTGCGACATTGATATGTGTCATGTTCATAAGAAGCCAAGCGCTTAGCGATGAGACTATACTTCGTAGCACTCCGTTGGCTGTTCGCGCTGATCGGGTTTACAGCGCTCTTTGCTGGTTGAAGCGAAATAACTACTTGTACAAGGACATTACCATCAACATGACTGTAATAGAGGAGCTAGGACAACATGATTACCTCCCTTTACATGTTGAAAGGACGGAATGGTCGCAATCTGCTCTGAACCGGACGTCAAGGTATGATGAAGATGTTGATAACCTCCCACGACAAGAAGCAGGACATGGGAAGGACGATCCCTTCCCTTTTCAAAGCGTGTTGATCACCGGTGTTGACCCTGTTTCTCCTCCGAATGTCTTGCGGTCCGCGGTGTTGAGACACTTGAAGGAAGGTGGCGGGAATTATATTCGAATACCCCATGGGCAGGAGCCTGTGAATAGCTTTGACAATCCAACAATGTTTCCCATGATGTACCCATCTCTTTTCCCGTACGGCATAGGAGGCTTTGATGATGACACTCGTCGCATCCCGTTGTCTATGAAAGTACAAGTGCGGCACATGTTGAACTTGTTCGATCGTCGGTATCAAGAGCATCATGGATTTATGTTTTCGGTTTTCAACATCTTACAACGCCGGGAAAGTTTGCTACGGACTAGTCTTAGGACCAGACAGATGTCTTTCCCAGATATAGCTGCTCAACTCACTTCGATTTCCTTGGAAACTGTGACAAAAATTTGTGAACGTCTAAAGAAGTCAGAGAAATTTATCCCCGAAAACGAGCAAGAGAAACGAGTTTACAAGTTGATGCGCGAAGTCAATGTCATCAATGGAAGTGTCTGGGGCTCTCCTTCATCAAAAATCATCCAGAGAAACGAAATTCGTGCTTTAATGTTGGAGAAGGGTGTACCCAATTTCTTTATTACAGTGAATCCTGCCGATGTGTACAATCCTATCGTCAAATTGCTTGCTGGAGCCGATATCGACATCGACCACTTGGAAGAAGCTGATATTCCCAAGTTTTGGGAACAAGCGGTAACAGTCGCGAGAAATCCATGCGTAGCGGCGAGATTTTTTAATCTCTACATGAAAGCGTTTATACGATGTCTGCTTGGCTATCGGAAGACTGGTTACAAGCATGATGATATCGGTGGAGTGTTGGGGATGACGAAAGCGTATTACGGATGCGTTGAAACACAAGGGCGGGGAACGTTACATTGCCATATGCTAGTGTGGCTCGAGGGAGCACTCAACCCAGATGAGATTAAGCAGAAAATCATATCTGACGGGGAGTTCGCGAAACGGATTCTCAGATACTTGGAAGATCTTATTCAAAACGAGATACCGCCTGATGTAGGTGTTGAAATTGTCTCGGATAAGCATCATCCATCAACCATTCGTTCAATGGACCCGACAGGACCTCATTCAGCTATGAAACGGATGAAGGATTTTAGGAATGTCGTCAAGTCTTCTCAAAAGCACAAGCATTCGGACACTTGTTTCAAGTATTGTAAAGGTTCCATTAGAGAATGTAGATTTGGTCTTGGTGTCGAGCGGGAGCGATTGCTGTCGGAGATCAGTGTTGAAGGGGAGATCAACCTACGTTGTAAAGATGGTCTCGTGAATGACTACAATCCTACCATGATTGAAGCTTTGCGGTGCAACATGGACATCAAGTTTATTGGGTCCGGAGTGTCAGCGAAAGCCGCGTTGTACTACATAACGGATTATATCACAAAAATGGATTTAAAATCTTACACAGCGTACTCGGCCTTAGAGTTAGCCGTTCAACGGCTAGGGGAATACAACAGTGATGTGGATTTACCCGCCCTTCGGTCGAAGAGAATGTTGCAGAAATGTGCTAATGCCATGATTTCGCGTCAGGAATTGTCAGCGCCGATAGTCGCGACCTACCTTATGGGATATGAAGATCACTATTGTAAGGGCAACTCCGAGA